>JAINRH010000301.1:0-22345 GCA_025413025.1 Ficus hispida
ACTAGGAGGATTATGGAGCTTTTGATCTACAAGTTGATCAAGGTTACGGGTTCTCAAGCATTGATGATTTAAGTTAGTTGTTCGTTTTTTTTTTCCGCCGTTCAGTGTAGCAGCTGAATTTTTATATAGGGAGACATATGGGCATTGGAGGACCTTACTTATGAGAAGAGGAAGGAGTTCATCATGAAGTACAAACTCCCAGAACAAGTCCATCTCATCTCCTTCCACTCCGAAGCCAACATTGCCCCGGGAGTCCTCGCGACCATGACTCACAGCTCATGCAGAACTGCCCTGGCTTCCCCTACTGAAGTTCGAAAACGACGAGTTCAATGATTTTCCTCGAGCAGGACCTCAGGTGCCCGTGGTGATGCCTCTATCTGCTGCCATGGCTGTGTGCGCGCTCCATCTTCAGCTCCGGTATGGGGAGAAGAGTGACGGGTTAGTGACGTGCCGTGATGCTGAAGTTCCGGGCTCGGTTGTTGTCAGACCAGATAGGAAGCTTGACCATGCCTGGATGGTTTACTCATCATCAAAGAGGAACCCACAGAGCCAGATGCTTGTGAAATGTGTGAGGCCCTCTTGACTTTGCTTGTGGAGATTGGGAAGATGAAGCAGGAAATAGAGAAGCAGCTGAGAAGCTAAAAATACTTCACAAGAAGTTTTTCGCTCCTCTTTTTTTTTTTTTTTTTGGGCATCTGAAATGTTTTTTATTGTTCTATTTAGGAGAACATTTATTATTCAAAAACACAAGTTGGAAGCAAATTTGATGCTTATGCATGCCTAGTTTTTATTCGTGGCAAAGATCTTCGAACATACATCTGGTTAAGCCGCTTTGCCTTCAATCACGATTTACCTACAATGTGATACCAAAATGTAAACTCAAATACATGTTTCAAGGGACGTGTCAATGGTTAGGAGATGGATTTTGGATTTTAATGAGACAGTGTGATTCAGTACAAAATGTTTATGGGATCACTTTGTATGTTTAATGTGTTTTTTTTTTAAATTATTATTATTATTATTATATTTTATTGAAATAAATCTTTTTTTTTTTTTTTAAATCAAGATGGGTTTGCCTTCTTCCATTTCCTTTGATTCCTGATTGTTGGATTTATATTTTCAGGTGTATATATATATATATATATATATATATATATATATATTTTTTTTTTTTTTTTTTTTTTTTTTGAATTTTTGGGCTCTCTTGGATGGCTTCTGGTTGTGTCTATGTCGCTATTGTGAAGCTACTTGCTTCTTTGTTTCGTTAATGAAAGCTTTTTCACAAAAAAAAAAAAATAAATAAATAAATAAATAAAATAAAAATCTGATATGTTTCTTTCATGGTCTGAGAAATAGAAGAATAATTGAATATGAGAAAAAGAAAAGATAATGGAAGACGGAGGAGGGACTGTTGGTATTTTTCTGGTTGTTGGGATAGATTTTTGGAGGTTCAAAAGTGATGTTTGTGCAATGAGAGATTTGAAGAGCAATGATGCTTCATTATTATGGTGTTTGGGAATCTGTAAGGTTTAATTGATAGCGAGGGAGACTGATTGAACGGTTTACGGTTTTTTAAAGGTACAAGTTTTATTCGGAGGGGTAAAGATGTGAGAGTCAGAGCAACATGGAGAAAGAGGAGAACAGACTTAAAAAAAAAAAAAAAAAAAACAGTAGAAAGATCAAAGTTCTATCGTCAATCAACTCTCGATCTAATTTCTCTCTCTTCCAATTATACTCTCCCTCTCGTATTTTTCTGCTCAGATCTTTAAGGCCGTTGCTTCTTGGTTTCTTCTGAGGATCTTCTGAGAATATTAAAGGAAAGAATAAAGAATCCCATGATTATAGGAATGAGATTTGCTGCTGATTTGATTGTATGTATGCCAATCCACTTAGTTTATTGTAATTGATTGTCTATACATAGTTTCCTAGAATAGATTACCTGATGTTCTTTATATGTATATGCTTTCTCATTTGTATTCAACAATTAATTCAATATACACAAAAGGTTCCAATATTCAGTTTCCTTTTCATGGTATCAGAGCATCGAACCTGGTGACTCTTGAATTCTTCGAACACTTCCGCAACCTAATTTTTGTTACAACCGCTATCATGACAGATCAAAACACCAAGAAGACTCAAGCAAATCAAGTTGAAAAGCAAAAGGCGCCACTACACTGTTCCTATTGTGATCGTGATTATCATAGCATTGAGAAATGCTACTACCTACATGGCTTTCCAGTAGGTCATAAGCTTCATGGTGAGAACGTGAAGCCTCCTAATCAGCGCCAAACTAGTGCTAACAATGTGAAGATGGAACCAAATAAGCCAATGGAGACAGGAGGAAAATCGCTTCCAACAAATGACGAACCGAGGCTCACAACCGACGAATACAACCAATTGATGACAATAATTTGGAAAAACAATGATGGTAACATTCAGCATTTTGCGAATACCACAGGTATTATCACACCATCATCTCAAATTTCTCCGGTTGCATCACATTCGAATTTGTGTTGGATTATTGATAGTGGAGCCACGGATCATGTGACCTCCTCATTTGAATTGTTGGATTCAAAAGGATTGCCAAGCACAACAACCATCAGTTTGCCAAATGGTGGTCAGACATATATTGAGTCAATTGGTTCATTACATATTACACCTCAAATTAAACTCGATGAAGTCCTCAAAGTTCCACAATTTCGAGTTAATTTATTATCAGTTAGTAAACTAACACAAGCGTTAAATTGCACAGTAACCTTCTTTTCCGATTTTTGTGTTGTGCAGGACGCTGCCATGAAGAAGATGATTGGCCAGGGCAAGCAACATAATGGCCTCTACTACCTAACACAAGACCAAAAATCCAGCCTTTGCCAACATCATCCGCAAACATTCCAACCTCTGGCACCAACGTCTTGGGCATCCATCATCTGGTCCTCCCCAAGTACTTACCAAAGTCAATCCTGCAATTTATTTTGATTCTAAGCATGTTTGTGAAATTTGTCCTCTTGCCAAACAAACACTTTTACCTTTTCCATCTAGTTTCATTTCTTCTCAATCACCTTTTGAATTGATACATTGTGATATTTGGGGACCTCATCAAATAAAATCTCATTCTGGGGCTCATTATTTCTTGACAATTGTTGATGATTATACTCGATATACTTGGGTGCATCTCATGAGTTTTAAGTCTGAAACACAGGGAATATTACGGTCTTTTATTTCTTGGGTGGAAACACAATTTAATTGTAGAATTAAAACTCTTCGAACCGACAATGGTACTGAGATTTTTTCTATGAAAGATTACTTAGATGCCAAAGGAATAAATTATCACACCTCATGTACTTCTACTCCACAGCAAAATGGAGTAGTTGAGAGAAAACATCGTCATCTTTTAAATGTTGGGAGGGCTCTTCGTTTTCAAGCAAACTTGCCATTAAAATTTTGGGGAGAGAGTGTTCAAACGGCTTGCTATTTAATAAATCGTTTACCCACACCTCTTCTTTCTCATAGATCCCATATCAAATGCTTCACAACGAACCACCCATATACAACCATCTTAGGACTTTTGGATGTCTTTGCTATGCCACTAATCTTCAACCCACACATAAATTTGATCAAAGAGCCCGTCGTTGCATATTTATCAGTTATCCTTTTGGTCAAAAGGGTTATCGAGTTTATGATTTAGCAACAAACAAATTCTTTTCTTCTCGAGATGTTGTTTTCCATGAGCATATTTTTCCATTCCATGCCAATCCGCAAGAAGTCCAAAATGATGAGGTTGTACTTCCTCTGCCTCACATCTCCGAAGAACCAATCATCCTAGAGACCAGCACCCCACAAGCCGATGCCCGTCCTTTATCCCCATCAGTACCTAATCTTGATACTCCCATACTGCCATCACCCCCTACTACTCGTCGATCTGATCGTATCAAACAACCAAGTGTCAAGCTTCGAAATTATCATCTCTACCACACTGCCATGGTTGATCCTATCCAATCATCTTCCTCGTCAGGCACGCGTCATCCCTTATCCCGGTATGTTTCTTATGCACAACTTTCACCAAAATATCGGAATTTTGCTTGTGCTATTACTACGCTTGTGGAACCTGTGACTTATGAACAGGCAGTGTTAGATCTGAAATGGCAGGAAGGTATGGATGCAGAATTAACAGCTCTTGAACAAAACAATACTTAGACACTAATGCCGCTTCCCTCTGGTCATCGTCCAATTGGCTGTAAATAGGTGTACAAGATTAAGCATAACTCGGATGGCACAGTTGAGCGATACAAAGCCCGATTGGTGGCAAAAGGCTTCACTCAACGAGAAGGTATTGACTATAAGGAAACATTTGCACCTGTGGCCAAGTTAACCACAGTTCGTTGTTTACTTGCTGTGGCTGCTGTTCGTAATTGGTCACTTCACCAAATGGATGTTCAGAACGCTTTCCTACATGGTGATTTACTTGAAGAAGTCTATATGCAGCTACCTCCTGGTTTTCATCGGCAGGGGGAGACACCTATGGTTTGCTGACTCAACAAGTCGCTATATGGACTCAATCAAGCCTCTCGGAGCTGGTTTCATAAATTTTCTGAAAGTATTCAGCAAGATGGTTTTCACCAATCAAGGGCCGACTATGTAATATCTGAAATTTTGATGACTCTAGATTTCCTTAGAAATAAGGAAAACCTAAGTCTGGATCAAGATTGGAATGGAATAACAGTATAAGTTTGAGTTCTCATTTAACTAGTAACGAGACTCAACAATAGACTACTTAGCCAAGTATAAGGCGTTTTAAGGAAAATGGCGTGATGAAATTTCATAATTTCATGTTGGTCAAAGTTTGACCAAGAAAGTCAAAATTGACCAAAAAGTCAATGGATTGACTAAGAACAGTCAAATGTATGACTGTTCAGTAATAGGAAAAGCAGTATTGAAAATATACTGCGAAAATTGTCTTTTCGGACAAGATAGCTAGAATAAGCTATGAGATCACCCTAGAAAAATCAAGCACACTAAGTTGGATATCAAGGGCCAGATGGCTTTAAGAAATAAGAAAAAAAATTTATACAGTCCGTTTTTACACAGATGAATTTTGGACTGTAGTACAGTATAAAAATATTGTGTTTAAGCAAACACAGTATTAGAAATATCTGTGTAACAGAAAAATGGACTGAATATTGAGGAAAAGCCAAACAGGGCTTAATATGGATGACATCATCCTATCCTTAATTTATGACATCATAATTGGATTAAATAAGCTTGGAAAGAAAGCAAGGAAGGCTCTAGAAGAGATGACATGGCCGGCCACCTCAGGGGCAAAAATGCCAAAATTTTATCTTTAGGGGTTAAAGTGAAAATTTTGGAAAATTGATGATGTAAGCAAAGTGATGTCATCAAGATGATGTCATCAAGGTGAGATAAGCTTGGCTTGATCTCCAAGTAAGGGGCCGGCCACCTAGAGGGCATAAATGCAAGAATTTTAACTTTCGGGGCCAAAATGCAATTTCTGAAAAATAGGTGATGTAAGCAAGATGATGTCATCAAAATGATGTCATCATTTGCTTGGAGAACAAGGTGATGGCCGGCCAACATGCCACTTGGAAGGTCAAATTGTAAATATTTTGTCTTTTGGGGGCAAAAGTGTAATTTTGGAGAAAAATGATGATGTAAGCATGAGGTAAGCACATGATGTCATCAAGATGATGTCATCATGATGAGGTAAGCAAAACTTGGGCTCCAAGGCAACCAATGGCCAGCCAACACTTGTAGGGGTCAAAGTGCAAATATTTTTGCTTCAAGGACTAAAGTACAATTTTGGAAAAGAAATTAAATCCAAATTCAAGGACTTTTTAGCAATTTTGAAAGTTAAAAATCAGCTATAAATATGGGTGAAGGGGGTCGGATTTCAGCTCAAAAAAAATTGGGAAATGTCCCAAAACTATGGCAAAATTTTCCCTCACCCATTTTCTCTCTAAAACCGACCCTAGGAAGAGCAAAAAAAAAATTGGTTGGCTGGATTTTTGGTAATGGCCAGACCTTGTGTGAGTGTGTGAGGCTCAATTTTATTGGCCAAAATTTTGGAACCCCAATTGGAGGGGAGGCCGGTTGTGTGGAGCCAAAGAAAAAGGAAGTGCAAAGTCAAGTTGGAGGCCGGGTTTTTGAGCTTGTGGTGATCTGATTTTAGTGCAAGAGTGGCTGAAAAATTTTGGACTCCACTAGTCAAGGAGGAGGCCGGACGTAGTGGTAGCAAGGAGGGACCAAGGGTGAACCAAATCTAGCAAGCCAAACTTTGGGTGGAAGCTAGGTAAAATCCCTTAAACCCTACACTTTTCATTTAAATTTCAATTGAGAAATTTAAATGTATTTCAAGCAAAGTTTGTATGAGCATAAGCTCACTTTAATTCCCTGCCTTAGCTAAGAAAGTTAGAGTACGTGCTTGATTTAATTGGGGTTATGGTTTGGTAGTTTCTATGTGCATGCTATGTGTTTGTGATATGGTTAGGGTTGTTTTTATATGTTGATGCATGGTGATGTTAGAAATTTTGATTAAAGAAAATTTATGCTAGAAAACCGCTGCATGTGTGTATTAGAGCTCCCGCGGTGGCTGGTCGAGCTAGATTCCACGTCTAGGACGTAAAACGAATTCTAAACAGAAAAACTGCCAGTTCGGGTGCCAACTGGCCAGTTTCGGGAAAAGTGAAATTTGAGGCCTTTAGAGGCCCAACTGGGTAAAACTTAAAACATAAAAGTTGTTCAGGAGGGTTTTTCCTAGGGGAAGGCGCGGGCAGAATCCCAAAATGAGACTCCAATGGTCTCTGTTTTTACAAAAATCCGTGGCTGGTCTGCCCAGACCCAGTTTACAAGATCAGCCAGTTTCAAACAAACACTGGCGCAAATACAAGCAGAACTGGATTTTTCTCAAAACACGAAAGTTTTAGGATTTTTTGAGATCTAAAACTTTCGTGAAGAAAACTTTTTCAAATTCAATTCAGATTTTTAAACTGACACGGATTTCTAAAGAGTGTGCAGGAAACAAGAAATTCCTGCACGGGATTTTCTAAAACAATGATGGACGGTAACCGGGAAGGATACCCGAGTTACGGGACGGGGTCTAAAGCTCAAGGTTGACTTAGGATAATTGGGCTAAGTTTGACTACCTCAAGGGTTACTCAAGGTAACCCAACAAGGTATAAAAAAAAAATTGTGTTGATCCTAAAACCCAAAAGATTATGAATAAAAATGACAAGGCATAGGTTAGGATGATAACCTAACACTATTCATGTTTGTATTGGGCCGGATGCCCTTAGGTTACTCTAAGTAACCAAACAAGTTATCATGAGGTAATAAAATTAATATAGGAGGGACATATGACTAGGGTTACTATTAAAGGTTGGTTAAGAATACCAACATAGCATGAAAAGATTTACGGTAAGATAGGCTAATCCTTATCTTACGCCCTAATTGAAACAGGAATAGAACCTGTCGATATACCTTGACGGAATATTAGATCAAGTTTCAAGAGCATAGGAAACCAGGTAAGTACAAACCTCACCTACAGTATGGAAATAGTAAGCTATTTTCAAATATATGATTTGATGCCATGTTATGCTATGCAATGTCATGTTATGCTATACAATGCCATGTTATGCTATACAATGCCATGTTATGTTATGCAATGCCATGTTATACTATGTCATGCTATGTTATGATGTTAAGTTATGCTATGTCATGTCACGTTATGCCATGTTATATCAAGTTATGCCATGCCTAGTCTCATGTGCATCATGATTATTAAGATCACATGTAAAGATTCTTAGTCTTGAAAAAAAAAAAGATAACAAGACTAAGACTAAACCAAGTCAAGTAAGGTGTCGTACCAACCTCCTGTTGATGCATGAGGATCATGTATGTTTCAAGTTATAATTATCAACCTTCCGTTGATGCGTGAAGGTCATGTTCATGTTTTCCAGAATGGTTAAGGGCCTTGCAAACCCTGACGTTCTGAGGCTTGCGCGCTTTTGGTACGTACACTAAGGGCCCACATGTTAAGCAAGATAATAAGTTCAAGTGCATAAAAGATTCATAATTGGACATAATTGGTTCATGCATAAGTTGTGCAATATTTCTTGTGTTTTGTGAGATTATGTTTGTACTTGCTGGGCGAAAGCTCATCAGTATATTCCATACTGTAGGTAGATGCCTGCAGCTTTACTTGGTGGGCTATGGAGACGATGAAGCAAGTGAAGGGCGGTATGGGATACCACTACGCAAGATTTTCCGCAAATTGTTTAAATTATCAAGTTGTATATATATGTTTTATAGAATATGTACAATGTTGTATATGCAATGTTTTTAAGTTGTGATTTTAAAATAAAGTTTTAAAGTTTAAAGAAAGAAAAAAAAAATTTTCTGAAATTTTCTGTAAGGTTAAGTATCTAAGTATAAGGTTTAAGTTAAGCAAGTATGGTAACGGCCCACGTTCACGTAAGGACGCCCCTGCGTGGAACGGTCGGGGCGTTACAGTTATGATGGAATGGAACGTTAGTCGGGGCGTTACAGACTATTCGCTTTTCACGAAAATCTCTGGTAATTCTTTCACAGCTGTGCTTATCTATGTAGACGACATGATCATAACAGGCAATGATGACAATGCAATTGCTGCTCTTAAAAGATTTCTCCACACCAAATTCCGCATCAAGGACCTCGGCCAATTACGATATTTCCTTGGTATTGAACTTGCTCGATCTATTGATGGTATTTCGATATCCCAACGAAAGTACACTCTTGACATCCTAGATGAAGCAGGTTTGCTTGGGGCCAAACCATTGTCTACACCCATGGAAGAGAATGTCAAACTCTTGCCCACAGAAGGAGAATTATTAAAAACTCCATCCACTTATAGAAGGTTAGTTGGACGGCTCATTTATCTCACCATTACAAGGCCAGAGATAAGCTATTCGGTTCACATTCTAAGTCAATTTATGCAAGAACCAAGAAAACCTCATTTAGATGCTGTTCATCACCTTTTGCGATATCTTAAAGGCGCACCTGGGCAAGGATTATTTTTCCCAGCCAAAGGAAATTTACTCTTAAAGGGATTTTGTGATGCAGATTGGGCTCGATGTTCGATCACAAGATGATCTGTGACTGGTTATTGCGTTTTTCTTGGAGGAGCTCTTATTTCGTGGAGAACCAAGAAACAAACAACAGTTTCAAGATCCTCAGCAGAATCGGAGTATAGAGCCTTGGCTTCCGTTACATGCGAGCTTACATGGCTCAGGTATTTATTGGATGACTTACGGGTAAAACACCAACAACCGGCGAAACTGTTTTGTGATAGTGAAGCAGCACGCCACATTGCAGCTAATCCAGTTTATCATGAACAAACCAAGCACATAGAGATCGATTGTCATGTCATTCGAGAACGAATTCAGTCAGGTGCTATAGTAACCGCTCATGTACCATCAACATGCCAGCTTGCCGACTTGTTCACTAAGCCACTCGGTTCATCAAGTTTCCATTCCCTACTCAGCAAGTTTGGCATTCTTGACATACACACTCCAACTTGAGGGGGAGTATTACGGGAAAGAATAAAGAATCCCATGATTATAGGAATGAGATTTGCTGCTGATTTGATTGTATGTATGCCAATCCGCTTAGTTTATGGTAATTGATTGTCTATACATAGTTTCCTAGAATAGATTAGCTGATGTTCTTTATATTTATATGCTTTCTCATTTGTATTCAACAATTAATTCAATATACACAAAAGGTTCCAATCTTCAGTTTCCTTTTCAGAGAACCTTCATGGAGGCTCATCAACACCCCGGTGCCTCATATTGATAAGAGAGGAAGGAACACGATGGAATGAGGCAGAGAAAGTAGAAGAACATTGATGTGGAGGAAACCGTTCCAACAATTCTCTCCTCTCTCCTTATTCAGCACACACACACATCTTCATTGCCGTCGACGAGCTCAGCTCAGGTCAGCTGATCAACTCAGCATCTGTGTTAGTGTGTCTCTCTCCCTCTCTTTCGCCAATTTAAACCGACCAAAAAACACTGCTCAACAGTGTCGTCGGGAGATTTTACGAGAATGTCTTCCTCTAGATTGACCGGCGACGTGGCTGATCAGCTGGCATCGGATCACGACGTTGATCAGTTTGGGCTCGATTCTACGCTCTATAGATCTTCAGCAAACGGAAAAATCGACGACTTTAAGGATAATAAAGATCTGCTTCTTGACCAATTATTGACTCCAAACAAGAATACAATACTGCATATCCATATTACATATGCTAAGACAGATGAAATAGCTGATGCGAAAACAGTGTTTGGGGAAGAGATCCTCAAGTTGTGCTCGGCTCTGTTGCTTCAGACCAATGCGAAGGGCGAGACTCCCTTGCATCTAGCAGCAAGGTACGGCCACAGGCGCATAGTGGAGTTACTTATTGAGCGTGCTAAAGCTGGTCACGAAGACCTTGAGAGCGGCAACCAGGCTGCCAAAGAGATGCTTAGGGCTACCAACGAAGCAAACGACACCGCTCTTCACGAGGCCGTGCGATTTTGGCATCTTCAAGTTATGCGGATTTTGACGAAGGAGGACCCTGATTTCTCATATTCAGCTAATAAATCTGGTGAGACACCGCTTTACATTGCTGCCGAGAAAGGATACCGAAAATTGGTGAGTGAAATATTAAACAACTGCTCATCACCAGCCACAGTTGGCTCCAACAGCAGAACCGTACTGCACGCGGTCACAATAGCTGGAGATGAAGGTAAGCGGGACTTTCCATATGCTTGTGAATTTTTTTTTTATTTTTTTAATTTTTGCCCCCCTGAGAAAGCATGCTTGATATTTGAGAATTGGTGTGCTAATTGCTAAGGATACTACTTTCTTTTGGCAATTTATCATAAAAATGTGACATCCCTCTCCCTCTGGTTTTACAAGTTACAATATTTTTTTATAATTTATTTTCTGAAATTGGGATTACAATGTTATTATTATTTTCTTTTGAAGTGATCAACAATCACTTCAATAATTAATTTTAGCTGAAAAAAAAATCTTGAGGAATTAATGCTATAGTTGTAGTTACTATAAATATAAATCAAGAGACGTAGTTATTAAACTTGTAGGATGACCGGACATTTCCGACTCCGGCAACGGGGTGTCGGACGGTGGCCGGTGTTTGGTCCTCCGTGAAATTTTGTTAGAATTTATTTTAGATTCAAATATATATATATATATTTAACAAAGATGACAGGACATAACTAACTTCGGTCACTAAAGAGATTCTGTTAGAATTCTTTATGTTTTTTTTTTCAATTTCAACAAAAATGGCAGCATATCTCCTATTCTGGTTACCGGCGCGGTTAAATTAGCACATTCAAATCATGAGTCGCATGACTTTTTTGTCTTTAAATTTAGTTAGAGACTAAAATATCACCTAATAAAGAGTTTAGGAGCCTGTAGTGTCAATAACCTTTATATTTAAAAGATATGTTTTGTAATACCCGGAATTTTCATGAACCTATAATTTCCTTTTAGACAAGGAAAATCCCAAGTTTGAATCTTGTAAGTCGATATGAAACTCACAATCTGAGTAAATATCAGTATAAGTTTGAGTTCTCGATTAAACGGTTACGAGACTCAATAATAGATTACTTAGCCAAGCATATGGCCTTTTAAGGAAAAACGGGAAGAAAAATTCTATGATTTCATGTTGGTCGAAATTTGACCGAAAAAGTCAAAGTTGACCAAAAAGTCCAAGGTTGACCAGGAAGGGCAAATAGATGAAGGTGCTGAGATACGGCAAAGCAGTATGGATAATATACTGCGAAAATCTTCATTACGGACGAATAAGTAAGCATAAGCTATGAGACCACCCTAAAAAATCAAGCACACTAAGTACGATATTAAGGGCAAGAAAGGTTTCAAGAAATAAGAAAAATTTTATACAGTTCATTTTTACACAGATAAATCTTGGACTGTAGTACAGTATAAAATACTGTTATTAGTTAATAACAGTATTGGAAATATCTGTGTTCGCATAAAAATGGACTGCATATTAAGAAACAAGCCAAACAAGGCCTTATGATGACATAGCTTTATCTTGGATTTATGACATCATTATTGATTAAAGAAAAGTGGGAAAAATATTTGGATGCCACCTAGCACCTTAATGGCCGGCCACTTAGAGGACTAAAATGCAAATATTCTTGGCCATAGGGGTCAAAATGTAATTTTAAGAAATTGCCTTGATGATGTAAGCAAGGTGACATAAGCATGATGATGTAAGCAAACTTGGTCTCCAAGCATTGTCTAATGGCCGGCCACCTATAAGGATTAATGGGCAAATATTTTGTCCTTTAGGGACTAAAGTGCAAATTTAAGAAAATGTGATGCAAGCAAGGTGATGTAAGCAAGATGATGCAAGCATGAGGTAAGCCAATTACTTGGCCTCCAAGGACTCCAAATGGCCGGCCACATGTTAGGGACTAGTTAGCAAATATTTTATTTTTAGGCCCTAATATGCAATTTTGGAAATAAAAATAAATGGTGAAAATTTGTAATTTTCACCTATAAATAGAGCAAGGAGGGGGCGGTTTTTGGCAGCCAAAATCATCCCAAAACTCTGCCCAATTTTCTCCAAACCTCCCTAGAAACCGAAACCAAAGTGGAAAAAATTTTAGTGGCCGGATTTTTGTGAGAAAGAAAAAGTGTTGAAAAAAAATTAGAAACCCATTTTTTTGGCTTGAATGGCCGGTTATGGATAAGCTGGAAAAAGCAGAAAAAGTGCTAGGAATAGGAGGAGAATGGCCGGTTAGGTTATAGGCAACCGAGGGTAGATTCAATTTCTTGAATCTTGAGGTAATCCTCTCCGCCCTCTAACTTTCTAATTACGTTTTTGGTTCGAGTTTATGTGTATTTTCCAGCATTGGATGTAAGAGCATAAGCTCACCTTTTAAGGCTTAAAGTGCTTGATTATGCTTGATTAGGGTTGGTAGTCTCTAATTTATGTTTTGATGCATGATATGCATAGGTTTTTTAATATGCCTACCATGTGTTTGTTAAATGTCCCCATAGGTTTAAGATTGAATGTATGATTATGTGAATGTTAAATTGGAACGTTAGAAACGTTGCATGTGTGATCTTAGGCTCCCGCTGTGGTCGGTTGAGTTAGTGTGCGCGTTTTAGGACGAGAAACGAATTTTAGAACCGAAACTGCCAGTCTCGGGTCAAGACTGGGCAGCTTTCTGGAAATGGTAATTTGAGACCCTTAGAAGCCGAATTTGAAGAAACTCAAAACTACAAAGTTGTAGAGAATGGTCTCTCCTAGAGGCCAGCGCAGACCGTTTTTCAAAATAAGGCTCCAAAGGCCTCGGTTTTTATTAAAATCCGAGCCTGACCGTGCCCAGGATTTATGCACGGCCAGGTGAGTTCAACCAAGAATAAGGATATGTTAAAGTCCGAACTGGGTTTTCCTCAAAACATGAAAGTTAAAGCATTTTCCGAGAGCTAAAACTTTCATGAAGAAAGTTTTATCAAATTCTGAACAGATTTTAAAGTAAAATATTGACTCTCAAAACTGTGCAGGAAACAGAAATTCCAGCACAGGATTTTCTAGAACAATATAGGAAAACTGTATTTTTCACCAAACCCAATGTTTTGACTGTGAGAACTGTTCCAATGGCAGTTTTCAGCCCTTAACAAATTTTATAAGTCAAGCAAAGGATTTTAAACCGAATTCAACAAATTTTCCGAAACAAAGGGAAAAATGGATTTTAAAGCCAAGGTTAAGTAACAAGACAATAACGGATGGTAACCGGGAAAGATACCCGAGTTATTGGGCTTGGCTCCCAAAGCCCAAGTTTGACCATGGAAGGTTGACTTTGGTTGACCAAGTTTGACCAAAGTTTATCATCTCAAGGGTTACCCAACATAACTCAATGAGATACCGAAATTATGATAATCTAAGATCTAGGGTTATTTGTAATAACCCAATGGATTATGGACCAAGAATGTTAAGACATGGGCCCAAGGTTAGGATGGTAACCTAACCCGACCTATATGGATGTGGGCTTAGTAATGAGGTTACTTATTGTAACCAAATAAAATATCTTTTATAGAGGGGACATATAACTAAGACTAGGAATGAATGTTGGATAGGTCACCAACATTTTTCGGTAATAACCATAGACCCTTACCTATGTCCTTCATTCAAGCAGGAGGTAGCCTGCAGCTGTATCCGGACGTGGAGCAGCAAAACCCTGGACATAGTAGATGAGGTAAGTACAAACCTCACCTACAGTATGGGAAATAGTAAAGCTATTTTCAAATATATGACTTGATTACATGTTATGCTATGCAATGCCATGTTATGCTATGCAATGCCATGTTATGCTATACAATGCCATGTTATGCTATGCAATGCCATGTTATGCTATACAATGCCATGTTATGTTATGCAATGCCATGTTATACTATGTCATGCTATGTTATGATGTTAAGTTATGCTATGTCATGTCACGTTATGCTATGTTATATCAAGTTATGCCATGCCTAGTCTCATGTGCATCATGATTATTAAGATCACATGTAAAGATTCTTAGTCTTGAAAAAAAAAAAAAGATAACAAGACTAAGACTAAACCAAGTCAAGTAAGGTGTCGTACCAACCTCCTGTTGATGCAGGAGAATCATGTATGTTACAAGTTCAAGTTTATGATTATCAACCTCTCGTTGATGCGTGAGGGTAAAGTGATAATCAACCTTCCGTTGATGCGTGAAGGGTTATGTTCATGTTTTCCAGAATTGTTAAGGGCCTTGCAAACCCTGACGTTCTGAGGCTTGCGTGCTTTTGGTACGTACACTAAGGGCCCACATGTTAAGCAAGATAATAAGTTCAAGTGCATAAAAGATTCATAATTGGACATAATTGGTTCATGCATAAGTTGTGCAATATTTCTTGTGTTTTGTGAGATTATGTTTGTACTTGCTGGGCGAAAGCTCATCAGTATATTCCATACTGTAGGTAAATGCCTGCAGCTTTACTTGGTGGGCCATGGAGACGATGCAGCAAGTGAAGGGCGGTATGGGATACCACTACGCAAGATTTTCCACAAATTGTTTAAATTATCAATTTGTATAAGGATTATGTACAATGTTGTATATGCAATGTTTTTAAGTTATGATTTTAAAATAAAGTTTAAAGAAAGAAAAAAAATTTATTCTGAAATTTTCTATAAGGTTAAATATTTAAGACTAAGGTTTAAGTTAAGCAAATATGGTAACGGCCCACGTTCCCGTAAGGACGCCCCTGCGCGGAACGGTCGAGGCGTTACATGTTTACTGTTTCGGACTAGCAAGGAACTATGTTATAACATATTTACTCTTAGTTTTATGTATTGTACAAGAGAATGAGACTTCTAATTAATCAAAAAGTTATGTGTGAACAATTTGGTGTTAAAAAAAAAAAAAAAGAGGGGTAGAAGTTAAGTGAGGGCAGCGACCATGTGCGGTTGTACCTTCCCACCCTCGTTTCGAGTTAGCTGGGTTTTTCTTAATGAGTTTTCATCTTCAGAAATGACAAGAGAAGTTTTGGGAAGATGGAGTACTACAGAGCTTACTAGGAGAGCAGATGATCAAGGTTGGATTCCGCTGCACCATGCTGCATACCGCAACTGCGTGGAGGTCGTAAAGCTGCTCGTAGAAGATGACAAACGTACAGCCTACATGAAGGATAAAGAAGGAATGACAGCTCTTCATATTGCAGCTTATCGTGGCCATGACAAATCAATGAAGGAAATCATATGATGTTGTCCGGATAGCTGTGAATTGGTTGATAATAAAGGCCAGAACGTTCTGCACCATGCCATGGATAGTGGTAGTAAGTATGCAGTGAAAGTTATCGTGGATGATTATTCACTCAGTAATCTACTAAATGAAAAGGATATTCACGGAAATACGCCTTTGCTTCATGGTGCCACTTCTTCACGTACAACGTAGATCTCAATCATCATCCAAGGGTCGATAGGATGGCATTCAACAATCAAAACCAGAATTCTCTTGACATTGTCTCTACACACACAAGACAGCATTTAAATGTAACACACACAAGACAATTATTTCATTAAATTCTAGATTTTTGAATTGTCTCCGGTGGATCCTCCTTTGTGGGGCAGCTGCCCCCGACAAAGGGGCTTCATTGTAATTTAGCCCCAATATGAAAAATATATCTGTGGATTTTTCTTAGTTTCCCCCCCCCCCCCCCCCCCCCCCCTCTAAATTTTTTAATTTAAATTTTTGGTTTGATTCCTACCCCTGCAAAAATTTATGACTCGGCCTTACTGCTTGACAGCCAAAAAAGATAAGAAGAAATTTACTTTTTATATCTTGTAATTTACTCTTGTTCAGAAAATTATACCTTTTTTGGTATATTTTTTTCTTGGTTAACACTTAATTTTAACTTAAAATACCCTTAAAATGGGTTATTTACTTTTTTATTTCCTACATTTTGTTTTAATTGAAAAAATATACCATGCATTTTGAAGTTCTATATTTTTATACAATTAGAATATATTTAATACATAAATCTATACTTCTTCTCGATTAATACTTATTTTGATTGCAAAAATACTACAGATTTGTAGTAATAAATATAATAAAATAGTATAGAAATACATGATTTTAGAATGTATGGTATACTCTCTGTATAAAAAGCAAAACACATTATATTAAAGGTGAATAATTCAAATTTTAGTTTTTCATTATAAGGGTATGTTTGATATTTTAAGTTAAAATTAAGTGTTGACCTATAAAATGTATAAATTTGTATATTAAATATAATCCATTGGTAAAAAAATATAAAATTTCAAAATATATAATATATTTTTTAAATAAAATCAAAATACAATATGTAAAAATATAAATAACCAAAAAAAAAAAGGACGAATATTGAAAAGCCTCCCACATAAAGCGGTTGATATGGGTATACAGCGCACTGCCTTTTTGCAAGAGAAGGGGAAAAATAGCAAAAAAAAAAAAAAAAAGGTGATTTTCCCCTTTTGCCCACTATTAAAATCAGTTCTAAATCCGACTAAAAACTTTATTCCTGGTTATATATGAATTTAGCAGTTTTTGAAAAATATTAGGGTATTATGTATTATATTTTTCACGTTATCTATTTCTCAGAAAATAGTATGCCATAGTACTGGTTGTCCTCTGTGACTGATTTCATGACACCTCTTATGAATATGAACTTGTCTGTTCTTCCGTATTATTGCTTCCCTAATCTGTGATGGTAATGTTACTTTTGATGCATTTTCTGTTTCTCTGTTCTAAAGTAGGTGCGATTTGTGTGTCAAGACAAGTGTAGACACTAGTTGGGTTTTTTCCTTTGGATTTTATTAGCAAGGTTTTTAATGAGGTCTCTTTTAGAGTCTGATTTTCAATGGAAGGGTCTCAGTTGTCCCGTATGATGTCAGACTCTACTTGCTCTTGTGGGTAGTTGCTTGGCTTTGGCTTTTTGGTTTGGCTTTTTATCCTTTTGGTTTGTATTTTTTTTTTAACTTTTGCATTTTTTTTTCGGTTTTTATTTTAATAAATTTTATGTGGGACTTCGTGGGGGGATTGGATTGCTAGTGAATACCAATATAGTTTGGATGTGCAAGTTTTTTCAGACATTAGTTGTTTGCTCATACCATTTTGTAAAAGAAATAATAAAGTAGAGGTTAGCTCCACCCACTGATAAGTAACTGCAGTATGAATGTTTGTGGATGGGAACTTCTTCATGTCATATCTAATTTTGTTTTGTTTTGTTTTTTTTTTTTTTCGAAAGTCATGTCATATCTAATATTGTCTGTTATCCCCTCGGTTTCAATTGTTAATATTTCTATGTCAATATATAATATATGAATATATTTTTACATGAGAAATGTTCTTGGACTACGTTCCTGGTACTGAAATGAATCTGTTACGAGCTGGTTCATTTTTTGAATATTGCATGAAGACTTGTTTTGAAGTAATAGAAATAAAGTACATGCTATTTACCCTTCCAAAATCTTTTGAGGATACATCTGATGCAACAGGACCAATGGTTTGTTAGTGGACCCTTCTTTCAATGATATCATACACCGTGGGAGCGATATGATCAAATATTATAATATGAGAACTAGACTTTTTTTTTTTTTTTTAAATAGAAGAGAACCATTTATTATTATGTCTGGTCAGTTTTCAATATCAACATTTTTTTTCTTTTCATGTCTGAATTTGTGTATAAACTCCTAGAACCCAGTTTCCATACAATACAGACCTAACTCTATATATAATGGACTACGCAGCTACTTCAACAATGGAGGATGAAAAGAATATTACGCCTAAGGTCCACTCTCCGTATAGCAGCGACCCGTAAAAAAGATGCTGGTGGCCGGGAAAAAACTGATGAGGACTACTACGGTACAGTCCTTGAGAAAGGTACGTCAGGTCAACTGGTAGCGGCTACACTCATCGCGACAGTTACATTCGCAGCAGGTTTCACGTTACCAGGTGGTTTAGTGAGTAATGAAGGCCCACTGCAGGGCTCTGCAATTCTAAGATCAAAGGCATCATTCAAGGCGTTCATGATAGCAGACACCATAGCCCTTGTATTCTCTACTGCAGCTGTCTTTACCAACATGTTCTTGATATTATACCGGAGCAAGTCCAGGAAGCTGATTTACTATGTCGTATCTTTCTATCTAACGTCATTGGCCATGGCAGCAATGGTGATTGCATTTGTTGCAGGCACATACGCGGTGTTAGCACATAGCACTGCACTTGCAGCTGCCACTTGTCTTATTGGCTTATCTTTCTTTATTCTGCTTCTAATAATAATCGGAAGAGTCCCCTAACCAGTCTAAGAAAATGTGGTGATGGTTCATTCATACTTCTAGGATTATGCTATTTTAAAGCATTTATGCATGAATTTTCAGATGAATCAAATACGTTGACATTTTTCTTCCATTTATTTATGTACACCCAGTTTTTCTTTCCCCCTTATGTCGAATTATTACAAATCTCTCGTATCAATAGAATATCTTTTCATACCCCACCTTAGAATTCTCCACTGTTTCTTTAAGAATCCCGTTTGAAGGTTTTTGTTCCCCTTAAGTTTTCATAGATATATGGAGCAACAAACAATGGAAATTTAGCTCAGCAATAGTGTTTCTTTTGTTTGGGCAATTCTCTATAAATGTTGCGATGAAATTCACTGTTTCTGTTCACATGGATTCCAAGATTGGAAGAATTAAAGGGACACTTAATTAAGTCAAGAATCAAATATCTTAATCCATTCAACTGTAAGAATCATTCCTGACTCCTTAGAAATCTCAAGAACATATGTTTTTAGTTTTATAGTGTCATTATATCTCTCTTGATGAATATCTAAGTTTGCGGATTTCCCAGTTTGATTTAACTATTGCTTCGTGCTTTGTTTCAAATACTGATCCTTTTATCAGGCCCATGGCAATGCTCTGAAAAATACAACATCCTCAAATTTGTCTCATCAATAGACTTCTTCTTAGTTCGTTGTATTATTGGTGTAAGCCAGTAATACTTTTTGCAGATTTTATTTTCGTTTCACCCAACCGTAGGTTGATGTTTCCGTTGAATGGATTACAATTTGTTCGGAAGTTGGCAATGTCCTCTTGCAGTTGCTATTTTTCTTATATCAGATGTGCTCAAAACCACTTTTAGATTAAAGAAATAGATTTTACGTCCCATCGAAGAGTTTGTGATAGCTTCTTTCGGCAAACTCCAGGATTGCCTCCCACGAAGGATGGCATAGCAAGATTCATGGAGTTACTTGCAGAAATAAGGTTGTTAACTTATTTGATATTTTGCCGCTCTCGGCCCTCCTTAACTTGGTTAAGAAGTTTTTTGTATCAATTAAGTGGTTTAACCACTATGCGTGATTCCTATGGAGTTAGCGTCCTTGTTCTGATCAACACCTGTTTTCTTTCTCTTTCTTTTCCTGCAAGACATGTGTACTGAAATCTACGCTGAAATTTTGCCCTGAAATAGCCTAAATTATGTTGTTAGTACATGCATTTTGTGTTAAATGGTCTTTAAATGATACGGTGAGCCTCCACCAATTCCTATATTTATGCACTCATCAATTCATTCTTGTTTAACTCTAGTAATATAAAGGGTATTCTTCTTTGACTTGCGTTATTTCGCTTTACCATTCTGTTTCAAAACCCGATCCAAAGTTATTTCTAGCTGTTTATCTTTGATCTCTAAATTTAAGTACTAGTACTTTTTATTGGTTTTTACTGCAGGAATGGAGAGCACAAGCTGCCCAAACCCGTACATTTACCTACTAATTCCCGGTATGAGAGTGATCCCTTTGTCTTCAGATTTCAATGCCATTATGTTTTGTGCACTGGAGATGTGCTTCATTTGGTGTTACAGTTTGAGTTGAAATTTTAAGTTTGAGTTGGTTGACTTTTTTAAAACTAGTTATAATTTTTGTAGACTTTTAAAAAAAATACAAAAACTGAGATGAAAATTTAAGTTTAAGATGATTTACCAAACGGAGGCGTAGCATTAGTAATAATCACTCAGGTTTTCCAGGCCTCTTTAGTAATCAAGGTCCGTTATACTTCATGGGAACTAAACGATTATTTTCGAAGATGGGTCTAGCTTGCCATATTACAAAAATCCACAGCGAGGTATTAAACGATTACTCCCCAGTAATTCCAGACTAAGATGTGTAACAATGGTAAAATTTGTCCGTTCTGCATTCTGGTTTCAAAGTAATTTTTTCATAAGGTTCGACTATATGTAAAATAGAATGGATATTCATCGGCGCCCTTTCATGTTTTTCTGCATTTAGGCATCTGTGGAACACAATGTTAGGGAACTTAAGAAATATATTGAGGAGCTCTACTGGGGAGCCCGCAAGCCTGTGATGCTGCTAGGGCACAGCAAAGGTGGGGTTGATGCTGCGGCTGCACTGTCGATCTACTGGAGTGATTTGAAAGACAAAGTCGCTGGTTTGGCACTGGTACAAAGCCCATACGGCGACACCCCATTGCTTCTGATACGCTCCGCGAAGGCCAGATTTCTGACAAGGAAACTAGGGGGATAATGGAGCCTTTGATCTGCTAGTTGATCAAGGTAACAGTGTTCTCAAGTATTGATGCTTTAAGTTAGTTGTTCGTTTTTTTTTTTTTTTGCCCCCTCCGTTCAGTGTAAAAGCTGAATTTTTATATAGGGAGACATACGGGCATTGGAGGACCTTACATATGAGAAGAGGAAGGAGTTCATCATGAAGTACAAACTCCCAGTATAAGTCCCTCTCATTTCCTTCCACTCCGAAGCCAGCATTGCGCCGGGAGTCCTCGCGACCATGACTCACATAGCTCATGCAGAACTGCCCTGGCTTCCCCTACTGAAGTTCGAAAACGACGAGTTCAATGATTTTCCTCGAGCAGGGCCTCAGGTGCCTGTGGTGATGCCTCTATCTGCTGCCATGGCTGTATGCGGGCTCCATCTTCAGCTCCGGTATGGGGAGAAGAGTGACGGGTTGGTGACGTGCCGTGATGCTGAAGTTCCGGGCTCGGTTGTTGTCAGACCAGATAGAAAGCTTGATCATGCCTGGATGGTTTACTCATCATCAAAGAGGAACCCCATGGAGCCAGATGCTTGTGAAATATGTGAGGCTCTCTTGACTTTGCTTGTGGAGACTGGGAAGATGAAGCAGGAATGTGAGAAGCAGCTGAGAAGCTAAAAATACTTGAGCAATAAGTTTTTCTTTCTTTTTCTTTTGTTTGGCGTCCAAATTGTTTTTTATTGTTCTATTTAGGAGAATATTTATTATTCAAAAACACGACTTGGAAGCAAATTTGATGCTTATGCATGTCTAGTTTTATTCATGACAAAGATATTTGAACATACATCTAGTTAAGCTGCTTTCCCTTAAAATCATGATTTACCCACAATGTGATACCTAAATGTAAACTTAAAATACATATGTTTCAAGGGATATGTTAATGGATCGGAGATGGATTTTGGATTTTAATGTGACGTAGTGTGATTCAGTACAAAATGTTTATGGGACCCACTTTGTTTGTTTAATGTGTTTTTTTTATTATTATTTTATTAAAATAAATATATTTTTTTAAATCAAAATACCCTTAATTAAAGACATATGGAGTTCACGTAGAAGGCTGTTAGGGTTTTGTCCCTTTTTGAACCCTTTTATGAGTTTGGGGTCCTTTTAATAATAGTAATAATAAAAAATCCAAAGACCAATTGGCATATTCTTAAGGACACGAGAGCTATTTAGATTTAAATCTTACGTC
>JAINRH010000302.1:0-20544 GCA_025413025.1 Ficus hispida
AACTGTTGACAAGAAAGTCAATGGTGGACGAGAAAACTAAAGATTGACCCCAAAAAGTTAAGAAAAGACCGAAGAGTAAATAGCCCGCAGTATAGAATTATACTGCATAGGCCGATTTTACTGATAAAATAATATGTTTAAGATTCAAAACCACCATAGAAAGACAAGCACATTAAGTAGAATTAAAGAGCAAAAGGTTTTAAGAAAATAAGGAAAAATTCATACTGTCCATTTTTAAACAGATAAATTTAGACTGCAATTAGCAGCCAGTACTGTGGATTAAAGACACAGTATCAACAATATTCTGTTATGGCATTTAAAGGATTGTTTACTAAGGAAAAAAGGCCAAACAGGCCTTAATGATGATGTATCTAGCTTTAGAATTATGACATCATAATTAATTAAGTACATTAGGAAAGTATTCTTTCCTTTTGCCCACCAAGGGTTGGCCGGCCACCTAAGGCACTTTTGTGCAATTTTAAAAAAAAAATTGAGGACTCTTTAGCAAGATGGAGAAGTTGTCTTCACCTATAAATAGGTGGAGGGGGGTGCATTTTATTCACAAAATTTGGAAACATAACTAAACTCTGCCCATTTTTTTTCTTCAAAAATCCTACCCTAGGCAGCCAAGAAGGAAGGAAAAAAACCAAAAAATCCAAGAGTGAAATCATTTGGAGTGTTCGGATTCAACAAGGAAAAGGAGCAAGAGCTGAAAAAATTGGAGACTCAATTGGCCAAAGGGCGGTTGTGAAGAAGCTAAAAAAAAAAGAGAGAAGGTGTTGGGAGCTAGGGGGGGAGAGACCGGATTTAGTGATTTAGGCAACCAAGTGACAAAAAAAAATTGTTGGAACCATAGTTAGGAGAAGGCCCGCTGCTGTGGGAAACCAATTGGCTGGAAATTTTTGGAGCCATTACTAGGGGAGGCCGGTTGCTTGTTGGAGTCAAGTGACTGGAAAATTTAGGGAGCCAAACCAACCAACATCTCAATTGGATTAAGGTATAATCCTCTTGAACCTTAAATTTTCAATTCAAGCTTTAAATTGAAGATTTAAATGTATTTCCAAGATTGGTTGTAAGAGCATAAGCTCAATTTTATTTTGTGCTCAAGTTTAGGATTTAAAGTTTGTGCTTGATCTAGAACTAAGGGTGGTTTGATTTTGATTGCATGCTTGCTCTTAATTTTGTGATTTTGCATGCTAAGTGTTTGTTGTATGGCTAGAGTTTTATATGTTGATGCATGATGTGAATTTTAATTTGCATGGTGATGTTAGAAATTGTGATTAAAGAAAATTTACGCTAGAAAACCGCTGCATGTGTGTATTAGAGCTCCCGCGGTGGCTGGTCGATCTAGATTCCACGTCTAGGACGTAAAACAAAAATCGAAACCGAAAACTGCCATTTCGGGTAGAAATTGGCCAGTCTCGGGAAAATCAGATTTTGAGGCCTTTAGAGGCCGAGTTTGGAAAAAATTAAAACACAAAAGTTGTTCAAAACAGTTTTTCCTAGAGGGCAACGTGAATGGATTTGAAAAATGAGGCTCCAATGGCCTCCGTTTTTACAAAAATCCGAGGCTAATCTGCCCAGACCTAGTCTACACGTCCAGTAAGTTTCAAATTAAAACTGACAAAAATCCAAGCAGAACTGGGTTTTTCTTAAACACAAAAGTTTTTAGAATTTTTGAAGGGCAAGAACTTTCATGAAGACAAGTTTTTCAAAATCAATCTGGATTTTTAAATACAACCTGAATTATGAAACTGTGCAGAGTGCAAGAAATTCCTGCACAGGATTTTCTAAAAACATGCAGAAAAACTGTATTTTGCATCAACACTCCTGTTTTGACTATCAAAACTGTTTTAAAGCAGTTTTCAGTCTTCAATAATTTTTATAAATCTTATTTTGAAAACCACGAATTTTGAAGTAAAACAAAAGATTTTCTAGCCAATTTTCCAAATTGGATTTTAAAAGTCAAAACATATAACAAGACGGTTAACCATAATCTCTAGGGTTACGATTAGTAACCTAATAAATGATCAAGGTATGTAAGGAGAACATATAACTATGATGCTGGAAAGGTTATCAATGTTTTATAGGATCCTTATCCTATGTTCTTTCTAATAGCAGGAAGTAACCTGCAATTGAGATCAGGGTGGAAACAACAAAGCCTGGAATATAACAAATCAGGCAAGTATCGAACCTCACCTACAGTATGAAAATAGTAAATACTATTTTCATATATATTATGTTAAACTATACTAGTTACTTTACATGTTTAAATGTACATGCTATGTTGTATGATGTTATGTAATGCTATACGATGATGTGCTATGACATGTTACATATTATGCCATGTTTTCTAAAATGTCATGGTTTTAAAAATGTCATGATTTCAAGAATGCCATGATATGGGAAATGTTAAGTTTGAACATGATATAGTGACATCATGAAGCATGTTCACTAATGTTAAATCACATGGTAAGATAATCAAGTAAGGTGTCGTACCAACCTCCCGTGATCGTGGAGGATACATGTTTAACACCAATTGTGACATTAACCTCTCGTTGATGCGTGAGGGTCACGTTATGATTCCCAGAACTGTTAGGGCCTTGCAAACCCTAGCTTTATCTGGAGGCTGCGCGCTCTCGGTACGTACACTATGGGCCACATGTTAAGACAAGATAAGTTAAGGATTGAGTCTATAATGAAACATAAGACATTCAATGGTTCATGCATAAGCTACATGATGATGGACATGTTTTAAGATGTTTGAATTATTTCGTGAGATTATGTTTGTACTTGCTGGGCGAAAGCTCACTCTTATATTTCATACTGTAGGTAAGAAGCCTGCAATTTAAGTGATGGGCTTTGCGGACGATGCGACGGGTGAAGGGCGGTGTGGGATACCACTACGCATAATTTTCCGCATCCAATTTTTCAGAAAATATGTTAATATGATAAAAGTAAATGATGTTTTGTTATATGTAAAGAATTTGAAGACACGAGAAGGTATTTTCAGTTTGGTATATATGAGTGACAAGTTTTCTCTACAAGATAACTTATGAGAATATGTTTAAAAAAATATATATATAATAAAAAAAATTATTCTCAAATTTTTAAGCAAGTTAAGTACAAGTAGTATGGTGTCGACCCGGCTTGGGAAGTCGGGGCGTCACAGTTGGTATCAGAGCGGTATCCTGCCAGCCTACTTCACTTCGTCTCACATCGCTTCTGCAACGGCCCAAGTAAGTTATGTTATTTTCTTACGATTAGAATTAAGATTTTATGTGCATAGTAAGCATCTTTCTTCAACGGCCATGCTGGAGAATGTTGGATACAGGGATGACGTTGGGTGGTATCATGGCTTGGTAGTGGCAACTAGGTGACGTACGGAAATGATGGGAAAGTTTTATATCTTCCCCAAATGTTATATGTACTCCTGTTGCGATGGAGATACAAACAAGAACATGATGAATTCAGATATGTTCATGTTATGCTTTCATATGGAATGAAGATTATGGTTCTATATAAAAGGCATGATTTCGAGAAGCTGAATTTATTTCCTTATTTCCGTACAGAACTATACCGCCAAAGCGTAGAAGAGTACCAACCCAAGACATCGATCTCGCGGCTCAGTTGAATGAGCTAAGGCAGATGATGTTAGCACAACAGCAGGAGATAGGAGGACTTAGAGCTCAGATAGCTCAACAGAATCAAGGACCTCCTGATGCTGGGGTACCACCAGCACATGTGAATCAGCCTGCGGCACCGGAAATTCCTGATGATGTTCCGGTGATCCCAGAGAACCACATAGCCCTGAAGTACCTATTGCTCCTGCAGCTGTGCCACCAGCGCCTCTGGTTCGAGCTCCAGAAGAACTCTATGACAGATTTCGGCGCATGAAGGCACCGGAATTCGAGGGGTCTACAAACCCAATCGAGGTTGACAACTGGTTAATTGATCTCCAGGTCGCCCTAAATTTCCTCAGACTCAACGATCAGGAGAAAGTCCTTTGTGCATCATATATGTTACGAAAAGATGCTCGCCTCTGGTGGGAAACAGTTCAAATCCGGCGAGATGTTACTCAGATGACATGGGAGGACTTTGTGGAGGAGTTTAAGGGAATGTATTTCAATACTGAAGTCATGGAGGCTCAACAAGACGAGTTCGACAAGTTTTGCCAAGGAAATCTATCAGTGGCTGAAGCTGTCAGGAAGTTTGAGCAGCTAGCCCGTCTCTGCCCTCACCTCATTAGTTCTGAAAGGGACAAAGTTAGAAGAATGATGAGAATGTTCCGCTCAGATTTAGCAGTGGTAATCACCAGTGGCCCCCATCCACCACTCACTGTTGCTGAATGTGTCAGTAGGGCAATTCGAGCTGAATATTGGGTGGGTCAGAACAAGGAGCAAAGGGCTAAGTTTTTCCAGGAAAAGAGGGAAGAGAAGGCCCAAGCTAAACAGATTCAGGCAAGATCAAGCCAAACTCCGCAACAGAAGGGTCAAGGAGGACCTACGGGCCAGAACAACACCAACAGGCAGTACGGCAACAGCCAGCAGAAAAGGAAGTGGAATGCAGGAGGACAGGGGAATCAACAAAATTTACCCCAGAAGAAAAATACTCCTGATGGCAATAGTTATTCCACTTGTCAGAAATGTGGGAAAAAGCACCTGGGAGACTGCTGTGTTGGAAATGGTCGCTGTTTTCTATGTGGCAGGGAAGGCCACTATGCAAAAAACTACAATCTAAATCCCCAGAGTCCGCAGAATCAACAGAGAGGACAGGGATCTCAACTTCACGCTGCACAGATGAAGCTCGAGGGACCTGAAATCTCTCAAGGCAGGCTGGAAGCTCCGGAACCTCAAGGACGTATTTACGCCTATACAAAGGAGGATGTTCAAGCAGGACCTTCTACTGTGGTGACAGGTCAGCTTCCTTTTGCTCAACAAGATGCCTATATGTTAATTGATTCTGGAGCTACGCATTCGTTCACATCACCTAGATTTGCTAAGAAACTAGGTAGGGCAAGTGATAGAATTGGAAAAACATTTAGGACTGCATTACCCTCCGGGGAGATTCTGTTGTCTGATTATTGGATACGTCATGTTTCAATAATTATATGTGGTAGGGAAATGTATGTCAACCTGATCATCATAGACCTATATGACTACGATGTCATCCTGGGTATGGATTTCTTGGGGAAATATAACGCGGTGATCGACTGTCCACGACGAACGGTCACGTTCAAGCCAGTTGGAGATGAGGAGTTTATTTTTAGAGGATCGACTCCAAAACAGCCGAAAATGTTCATTTCTGCGTTAAAGGCTAGAAAATTATTGGTAGAAGGATGTAAGGGATTTCTAGCCAACATAGTGGACAAGACGCAAGAGACCGAGAGCAGGCCTGAAGAAGTACCGATAGTCAAGGAATTTATAGAGGTTTTTCCTGAAGAGTTACCAGGACTGCCACCAGAACGAGAGATCTCCTTTGAGATTGAGTTACTTCCTGGATCAGCACAGTATCCAAGGCTCCGTACAGGATGGCGCCTGCCGAACTTAAGGAACTGCAGATTCAGTTACAAGAGCTTCTAGATCGAGGATTCATTCGTCAGAGTTACTCGCCATGGGGAGCTCCAGTTCTGTTCGTCAAGAAGAAGGACGGCACTTTTAGGATGTGCATTGACTATCGGGAATTGAACAAGATAACTATCAAGAACAAGTATCCCTTGCCTCGGATCGACGATCTGTTTGATCAGCTGAGAGGAGCTTCAATTTTCTCGAAGATTGACCTACGATCCGGATATCACCAGCTTCGAATTAGGGAAGGAGACGTTCCCAAGACAGCTTTTCGAACACGATATGGACACTACGAGTTCCTCGTTATGCCATTCGGGTTGACAAATGCTCCAGCAGCCTTTATGGACCTGATGAATCGAGTATTCAAGGATTACTTGGATAAGTTTGTTATCGTCTTTATAGATGATATCTTGATTTATTCAAGATCAAAGGAGGAGCATGAGGAGCATTTAAGGATTGCTTTACAGATTTTAAAGCAAAATCAGCTCTACGCTAAATTCACAAAGTGTGAATTTTGGTTGGAAAAGGTCCATTTCTTAGGACATGTGGTCTCCAAGAACGGCATATCTGTAGATCCGGCTAAGATTGAAGCAGTAAACGAATGGCCAGCTCCGAAAAACGTCACCGAAGTACGTAGTTTCCTCGGCTTGGCGGGCTACTACCGACGTTTCGTTGAAGGATTTGCTAAGATTGCAGCGCCACTCACCGCACTTACATGGAAAGGAAAGAAGTACGAATGGACTGCAAAGTGTGAAGAGCACTTCCAAGAGCTGAAAAACAGGCTGACTCGTGCTCCGATTCTCACAATTCCGAATATGGAAGAAGGAAACTTCGTGATATACAACGATGCTTCTAAAATAGGATTGGGATTCGTGCTCATGCAAAATGGAAAGGTGATCGCTTATGCTTCACGCCAGCTAAAAGATCATGAGAAGAACTACCCGATGCATGATTTGGAACTTGCGGCGGTAGTATTTGCGCTCAAAATCTGGAGACACTACCTTTACGGCAGTAAGTGTGAAGTCTACACAGATCATCAGAGTTTGAAGTATATCTTCACACAAAAGGAGCTTAACATGAGGCAAAGAAGATGGCTCGAATTGGTGAAGGATTATGACATAGACATCCGTTACCATCCAGGGAAGGCTAACAAAGTAGCTGATGCCCTTAGTCGGAAGTCGTCTTCCGCATTGATGTCCATACAGTCGCTGATTGAACCACTTTAGAAGGAGCTAGTGGGAGCCGGAATAGAGCTCATCACAGGAAGCTTAGCTGCTCTAACCTTCCAACCTACCATTTTAGATGATATGAAAGAGCGACAAGAAGGAGATGCCTCGCTGCTCAGAACAAGGGACGAGGTCTTGGAAGGAAAGGAGTCGGACTTCAACATATCGGATGAGGGCATACTCTATCGGAAAAATAGATTATGCATTCCTAACGACGACAAGTTGAAGGAACAAATTATGAAGGAGGCTCATGAGACTCCGTATTCCGTTCATCCTGGAGCCACAAAGATGTACAAAGACTTGAAGGAAAGCTTTTGGTGGCCCAAGATGAAGAATGACGTTGCCACGTTCGTTAGTAAATGCCTTACGTGTCAACAAGTGAAGGCTGAACACCAACGTCCCGGGGGAGAATTGTAGAAAATTTCCATCCCAGAATGGAAATGGGACCAAGTGACGATGGATTTCGTGGTTGGTCTACCCCGAACTCCTAGCGGCAACGATGCTATTTGGGTGATTGTCGATCGATTGACGAAATCCGCACACTTCTTGGCCATCAAGCTTAACTTCTCAGTGGAGCAGCTAGCGGACCTGTACGTCGCGCAGATCGTTAGCTACCATGGGATCCCCAAATCGATCATCTCAGATCGTGATGGTCGTTTCACTTCTAAATTTTGGAGGAGTGTACATCAAGCAATGGGTACAAAGCTTACTTTTAGTACAGCTTTTCACCCACAGACGGACGGACAATCAGAGAGGACCATTCAAACTCTAGAAGATATGTTACGAGCATGTGTGATGGACTTCAAGGGAACTTGGGATAAGAAGCTTCCTTTGATTGAATTCTCGTACAACAACAGTTTCCATGCTTCGATTGGAATGGCTCCTTAGGAAGCTCTCTATGGAAGAAGGTGTAGATCTCCAGTCCATTGGTACGAAACAAGAGAGAAAGAACTTGTGTCTACGGACTTTATACAGAGAACCACTGAGGCCATAAAGCTTATACGTCGACGGATGGAAACTGCATTTAGTCGACAAAAGAGTTATGCCGACAAACGCAGAAGACCTCTAGAATTCCAAGTAGGAGACTTGGTTTTCCTCAAGATTGCTCCGTTCAAAGGTGTGATAACTGACTTTCTTACAAATTATGATTTTCTTGTTTCTCAAGGAATCAAAATTTGTATTATGTGATTGGTATATGTTTTGCCTAATCAGAATTAGGAATTATGTTTGAATGAATTGCGGTCAAAGTATTGGCCAGAATGATCTGAGCTACGATAGAAATTTATGATTTTATGTTGGTCAACGTTTGACCAAAGTAGTCAAAGTTTGACCAAAAAGTCAAAGCTTGATGGTACTGTTGTATAACAGGCAGTATAGAAATTATACTGCGAAAAACCGTCATTTCAGACAGATAAGTAAGTTTAAGGTACGGAAGTATGTTAGAAAAATCAAGCACAATATTTAGGACAATAGAGACTAATGAGCTTTAAGTTATAAGAAAAACCTAAACACAGTCCATTTTTATGCAGATAAATTTTGGACTGCAGTTTAGTAGACAGTATTATTTTTATTGAAAAACAGTATTTGTTATATATGTATTAGTATGAAAAGAGACTGTTTTTAAGTTTTAAAGCCAAATGGAGCCTTAGGTGAATGCCACCTAATCAAAGGATAATTATGTATTATTTTGATTTTTGAAAAAGTTGGAAAGAAATCCAAGAACATTCTTGAACTTTCCTTCCACTAATGGCCGCCACCTATGGAGGGCTTGTGGGCAAATAAAATTTTTTAAGGGTTTGGTGAGCAATTTAAGGATTAAAAATAATTCTAGAAACAAAATTATTTTACACCTATAAATAGGTGTCTTTGGTGGAAAATTTTTTAGGCATTTTATTCCAAAAACCCACCCAAACTCTTGCCATTTTCTCTCTCCCTTTCTCTGCCCAAGCTGAACCCAAAAGACAGCAAAAACCTTGAGTGGTGGTCGGAAATTTTGGTGAGGGACAGCTAGGAAACCATTTTTCGTAACACAAACTAGCAAGTCCTCTTCGGTTTGGAGGTAATTTCTCAACCTCCTAAAGCCTCTAAATTCTGTTTTCAGCCATTTAAGTGTATTTTCCAGCAAGTTTGTAAGAGCTTAAGCTCATTTAATTATGTCCTTTTATTGCTTAAGTTGCCTAGAATGTGCTTGATTTATGTCTAGCATGTTTATGCTTCAATTTGGTGCATGTTTGGTAATATGTGCTTTAGAAATTAAGTAGATGCTATGTGTGACCATTAGGTGTTTGATGTATGTCCCCATAGGCTTATGTTCTGTGTTTAATGGCTGATTATGGTATTGAACGATTGTATGCTAATCTAGGGTTCAAGAAAACCCTATAGAAACTTAGAAAACCCAAGTTTGGTGAACTTCACTAAATGGGTTTGATTAAAAAAATTAAATGTATGAGATTGAATGAACGGATGTGAGAACGTTAGATTATGCGCTGCATGCTTGACGTAGGCTCACGGCTGAGACCGTTTGAGGTAGGGTGTGCGTAAAATTACGTGAGAGCGAACCGAAACCAAAAACTGCCATTCGGGTGAAAACTGGGCAGTGAATTGGAAACGGTATTTTGAGGCCTTTAGAGGCCGAATTTGAGAAAACTCAAAACTGAAAAGTTGTAGGAAATTGAAAATTCTAGGGGGTAGCGCGGACAGTTTTTGAAAATAAGGCTCCAAAGGCCTTCGTTTTTACCAAAAACCGTGCCCAGACTGCCCAGACCTATATGCACGGCCAGGCAGCTTCAACAAGGAAAAAGTATAAGTTACGTTCGGAACTGGGTTTTTGTCAAAACATGAAAGTTGTAGAGTTTTGCAGTATCTAAAACTTTCATGAAGAAAATTTTTTCAAAATCTAAACATATTTTAAAGTAAAACTGAATCAGTAGAGCAAACTCTGATTTAGAAATTTGAAACAATGCATACACAGGAAATTCCTTCACATGCACTGCCAATTTAACTGTTTTTACCAAATTTCTGTAAAACCAACACAGTTTTATTTAAAAGTAGTTCCAAATGATTAATAAAACTCAGTTTAGCAGAAATAAATTAATTAAGCAAATTAAGCAAGGTAAGCCAATTGGTAACCTATTATAACCATATAGGTTACCTAAATTTGATTGGGCCTAGTTAATTAAGAACCAGAGGTTGTATGTTGGGCCTTGAGTCCAAGATTTATACAAGGTAACCTTAAAGGATACCACCTTAATTGTTGGGCCTTATAAGCCCAACAGGCTTTTTAAATTTCACCCAAAATGGGCCTACATTTAAGGTTACTTATAGTAACCTAATAGGGTGCCCATACCAAGATCATTGGGCCTTAAGCCCAAAGTTAATTAAGTAATCAAATAGGATACCGTTTGATTACCATTAGGGCTTATGCCCTAAGGTTACACTTAGTAACCAATAAGGATTATTATTAAGCTTATAAGGGGACATATATCTATGGTCACGGATGAATGTTGGTTCAGGTACCAACATTTAATGAAGTAAGGTAAGGTAAGATAGGATGATTCTTATCTTACTTCCCTTTTTGAAAACAGGAAGGTAACCTTTTGAGGTAACCTGTCGGAACGACAAACCATAGGATATAGCGAAACCTGTAAGTACAACTCCGCCTACAGCATAGGCAAATGGTTTTATGAGTTTGCATGTTTTTAAAATATCATGCATTTATGTGTTATGTATGATGTATGTTTATTATTGTGACATCATGAGGCATGTTCACAAATAATAAATCATATGGTAAGAAGAAGATTATGTTTTTAAGAAAGAAATGTTTTAAGAAAAGGTTTTTAAGTATGGTGTGTCGTACCGACCTGCTCTAGGTCAGGTTTGGTTCATGGTTTGAGTTGGACTGGGCTGGCCGCCCCAACCACTCCATGACTGCGCGCCACGGTACGTACACTTATAAGGGGCCCAAAACTATGAAAGCAAAAATGAAAGCATAATTGATTCATGCATTGCTTTATTAAGTTGTTTTTGCGGGTTCAAGGTTGTACTTGCTGAGCGAAAGCTCACAACTTACGTTTATGCTGTAGGTAAGCTTCTTACTGGCAATTCTTGATACAAGACGGGGAAGCTTCGCAGGGCTGTCTGTGAAACGTGGGAATGGAGACTGCTACGCGTTTGGAAATATATATGTACATGCGTTGTTTAGTACAAACTTATTTTAAGATTATGATACTTTTGATAAGTAAATATTAGTTAAGTACAAGTTATTTTACGTCACTATAGTTTTGAAAAGTAAATACTACATAAGTATTGTGTATGTTGTAAATAAGTAAGTAGTAAAGTTTTTACTCAAATGGTTTTAAAAAGAAAAGAAAAAAAAAATATGTACGTTATTTCCGCATAAGTAAGTATGTATGTTATTCTAGTATGTATGATAAATATGGTAACGGCCTACATAAGAACGGGTCGTTATAGTATGTTGAGTTAATATGTAAGATAAGTAACTGTAACGGCCTACGTAAGGGCGGGTCGTTACAAAAGGAGTCATGAGATTTGGAAAGAAAGGGAAACTAAGTCCGAGATACATAGGACCATTCGAAGTACTTGAAAGAGCTGGTAATGTGGCCTATAGGTTGACTTTGCCTCAAGAATTAGCATATGTACACAATGTATTTCATGTGTCAATGCTAAAGAAGTACATCTCGGATCCATCCCATGTACTAGACCACGAACCAATTGAGGTTCACGAGAATCTGACATATGAGGAGAAATCGGTTCAAATCTTAGCACGAGAAGAAAAGGTGTTAAGGAATAAGGTTATACCTTTAGTTAAGGCCCTATGGAGAAATCATGAGATTGAGGAGGCAACATGGGAACGCGAGGATGAGATGAAGAAAAGCTACCCTGAATTGTTCTGATTTTCGAGGACGAAAATTTTTTAAGGGGGGTAGATTGTAATACCTAATTTTTTCGATCGTTATGATTGTTGTGTAAAAAAAAATTCAACTGTACGTTGAGGATATTTATGAAAGAGCCTGGTTAAGGGTTTTCATGATATTTTGTGAGTTTTTATGATTTTATAAGACTCAATAATGATTGCTTAGTCAAGCAAACGACCTTTTAGGCAAAAAGGAACAAAATTGCCAAAATTTTTATGTTGGTCAAAGTTTGACCAAAAACGTCGACGGTTGACCAGAAAAGTCAACTGTTGACCGCGGGAGTCAAATCTTGGCAAGGAAGTCAACTGTTGACAAGAAAGTCAATGGTGGACGAGAAAGCCAAAGATTGACCCCAAAAAGTTAAGAAAAGACCGTAAGAGTAAATAGCCCGCAGTATAGAATTATACTGCATAGGCCGATTTTACTGATAAAATAATATGTTTAAGATTCAAAACCACCATAGAAAGACAAGCACATTAAGTAGAATTAAAGAGCAAAAGGGTTTTAAGAAATAAGGAAAAATTCATACTGTCCATTTTTAAACAGATAAATTTTAGACTGCAATTAGCAGCCAGTACTGTGGATTAAAGACCACAGTATCAACAATATCTGTTATGGCATTTAAAGGATTGTTTACTAAGGAAAAAAGGCCAAACAAGGCCTTAATGATGATGTCACCTAGCTTTAGAATTATGACATCATAATTAATTAAGTACATTAGGAAAGTATTCTTTCCTTGCCCACCAAGGGTTGGCCGGCCACCTAAGGCACCTTTTGTGCAATTTTAAAAAAAATTGAAGGACTCTTTAGCAAGATGGAGAAGTTGTCTTCACCTATAAATAGGTGGTGGGGGTGCCATTTTATTCACAAAATTTGGAAACATAACTAAACTCTGCCCATTTTTTTTTCTTCAAAAATCCGACCCTAGGCAGCCAAGAAGGAAGGAACAAAAACCAAAAATCCAAGAGTGAAAATCATTTGGGAGTGTTCGGATTCAACAAGGAAGAAGGAGCAAGAGCTGAAAAAAAATTGGAGACTCAATTTGGCCAAAGGGCCGGTTGTGAAGAAGCTAAAAAAAAGAGAGAAAGGTGTTGGGAGCTAGGGGGGAGAGACCGGATTTAGTGATTTAGGCAACCAAGTGACAAAAAAAAATTGTTGAACCATAGTTAGGAGAAGGCCCGCTGCTGTGGGAACCAATTGGCTGGAAATTTTTGGAGCCCATTACTAGGGGAGGCCGGTTGCTTGTTGGAGTCAAGTGACTGGAAAATTTAGGGAGCCAAACCAACCAACATCTCAATTGGATTAAGGTATAATCCTCTTGAACCTTAAATCTTTCAATTCAAGCTTTAAATTGAAGATTTAAATGTATTTCCAAGATTGGTTGTAAGAGCATAAGCTCAATTTTATTTTGTGCTCAAGTTTAGGATTTAAAGTTTGTGCTTGATCTAGAACTAAGGGTGGTTTGATTTTGATTGCATGCTTGCTCTTAATTTTGTGATTTTGCATGCTAAGTGTTTGTTGTATGGCTAGAGTTTTATATGTTGATGCATGATGTGAATTTTAATTTGCATGGTGATGTTAGAAATTGTGATTAAAGAAAATTTACGCTAGAAAACCGCTGCATGTGTGTATTAGAGCTCCCGCGGTGGCTGGTCGAGCTAGATTCCACGTCTAGGACGTAAAACAAAAATCGAAACCTAAAACTGCCATTTCGGGTAGAAATTGGCCAGTCTCGGGAAAATCAGATTTTGAGGCCTTTAGAGGCCGAGTTTGGAAAAAATTAAAACACAAAAGTTGTTCAGAACAGTTTTTCCTAGAGGTCAACTTGAATGGATTTGAAAAATGAGGTTCCAATGGCCTCCGTTTTTACGAAAATCCGAGGCTAATCTGCCCAGACCTAGTCTACACGTCCAGTAAGTTTCAAATTAAAACTGACAAGAATCCAAGCAGAACTGGGTTTTTCTTAAAACATGAAAGTTTTAGAATTTTTCAAGAGCAAGAACTTTTGTGAAGACAAGTTTTTCAAAATCAATCTGGATTTTTAAATACAACCTGAATTATGAAAACTGTGCAGAGAGCAAGAAATTCCTGCACAGGATTTTCTAAAAACATGCAGAAAAACTGTATTTTTGCATCAACACTCCTGTTTTGACTATCAAAACTGTTTTAAAAGCATTTTCAGTCTTCAATAATTTTTATAAAATCTTATTTTGAAAACCACGAATTTTGAAGTAAAACAAAAGATTTTCTAGCCAATTTTCCAAATTGGATTTTAAAAGTCAAAACATATTAACAAGACGGTTAACCATAATCTTTAGGGTTACGATTAGTAACCTAATAAATGATCAAAGTATGTAAGGAGAACATATAACTATGATGCTGGAAAGGTTATCAACGTTTTATAGGATCCTTATCCTATGTTCTTTCTAATAGCAGGAAATAACCTGCAATTGAGATCAGGGTGGAAACAACAAAGCCTGGAATATAACGAATCAGGCAAGTATCGAACCTCACCTACAGTATGAAAATAGTAAATACTATTTTCATATATATTATGTTAAACTATACTAGTTACATTACATGTTTAAATGTACATGCTATGTTGTATGATGTTATGTAATGCTATGCGATGATGTGCTATGACATGTTACATATTATGCCATGTTTTCTAAAATGTCATGGTTTTAAAAATGTCATGATTTCAAGAATGCCATGATATGGGAAATGTTAAGTTTGAATATGATATAGTGACATCATGAAGCATGTTCACTAATGTTAAGTCACATGGTAAGATAATCAAGTAAGGTGTCGTACCAACCTTCCGTGATCGTGGAGGTCACGTAAGGTTCACGTTATAAAATAAGGTCACGTTATAAAATAATCATATCATTTCTTATCATGACTTATCATAACATATGCATGAATCGTTTATGCTTGTTATGCTTTCTTATATCATCATATCTTTCTTTCTTAACTTATCTTACTTATGGGCCCATAACATGAGTGTTCGTACCGGGCGCGCTCTATGGACTTACTCTTGCCATAGCTCAACCCGACCTGACGCGGGTCGGTACGACACAGGCAATTTGCTTGCCATCATCCTTGAAAACCATTCTTTAACTCGTTCTTGAAAACAATTTCTTAAAAATAGTTTTCTTCTTGAAAACAATTCCTTATCCATACTGTCACATAACATAAAACACATCTTTAAAATATATTTTTCAAAACATATTTTACATAGCGTAATTTCAAAACCCGTGGCGGTGTCCATCCCACATTTCAACAGCCTGTAGCACCAGCCTTCACAGCTTTGCATCACGTATCGTCGGTAGGTTGCTTAACCTACAGCATGAACGTAAGTAATGAGCTTATGCCCAGTAAGTACAACATGCAATCCGCAAAACATTTTAACAAAAGAATGCATTGACCGATTATGCTTTCTTGTGAATCAATTAAACTTTCATATATTATCTTGATTATATTTCCTTACATGTCATGTGTGCACGTACCGTGGTCCACAGCTATGGAGTGGCGGAAGGCAGGCAATTCAAACCAACTCAAACCATGAAACAAACTGTTTAACATGGAGTGATTGGGGCAGCCAATCCAACTCAGCCCAAACCATAGACTAAACCATTTAAACTCACCATTATGGCAAGTCGGTACAACACAATGACCTTAACTTGACTTAACATGTGTTCTTACCATGTAGTTAATATTAGTGAACATGCTACATGATGTCACTATATTAAAACATAACATAACATAAACCATAACATAAACACCGTAACATAATCTTCATAACATAACTTCATATCATAACATAATCATCGTAACTTAACCATCGTATCATCATAACGTATCCATCATAACATAACATCATACATAAGCATCGTAACATAACATCATACGTAAGCATCGTAACATACATCATGCATATCAATTCATGATTTCTTGAAAAACATGTTATAAAAACATTTTGCCCATGCTGTAGGCGGAGTTATACTTACTTGTCGTCCTATGCTCTTGGTTAATCGTCCGAATCACGGCACGACAACAGTTCATACTCCTGTTTCCAAACAGGACGTAAGATAAGAGCTATACACATTCTATCTTATCATAATTCATAATCCTTAAATATTGGTGTCCTAACCACATTTATGAGTAGCCTTAGTTATATTATATGTTCCCTCCTATAACAACTTACGATAGCTTGTTTGGTTACTTGCCGTAACCTAGGGTTCATGGCCCAACATACTTAACCAGCATCATGCTAGGTTACTTCTGGTAACCTTGGGTACTAAGCCCAACCATTCTTAAATAGTATTAGGTTACTAATCTTATTAGGCCAAACCCCTATCTCGGGTATCTCATGTGGTTACTACAAGTAACCCAACTTATTTGGCCCAATAAAATTAGGTAACCTCTCCGGTTACTATCTGTCCTATAGTTGTCACCATAGGACCCGGCGTATTTCAATTATTCTTGACAACCTTTGTCAAGTTTTCTTTAAAAATCTTATGAAACCCGTATTTTCATAAAATCTTAACATCTAAGCAAAGGCAGTTAAAAACTGTCAAGCTTTGAAAACAATCTTTAAAAACAGTTTCTTAAACTTTGGTTATCAGTGCATGTGTAAGAATTTCCTGCTTATGCACTGTTTTTCTGAAAATCCTGTGCTGGAATTTCTGTTTCTTGCACAGTTTTGGGAATCAAATTGTACTTTAAAATCTGTTCATAATTTGATAAAACTTTCTTCATAAAAGTGTAGATCTCGGATAATACTACAACTTTCATGTTTTGAGGAAAACCCAGTTCTGCTTGGATTCTTGTCAGTATTAATTTGAAACTTACTTGACGTGTAGACTAGGTCTGGGCAGATTAGCCTCGGATTTTCGTAAAAACGGAGGCCATTGCAGCCTCATTTTGAAAAACCGTCCGCGCTGCCCTCTAGGAAAAACATTATCTACAACTTTGTAGTTTTGAGTTTCTTCAAATTCGGCCTCTAAGGGCCTCAAATACCATTTCAGAACACTGCCCAGTCTTGACCCGAGACTGGCAGTTTCGGTTCTTATTTCGTTTTACATCCTAAAACGTGCACGCTACCTCAACCGACCACAGCGGGAGCCTAAAGTCACACATGCAATCGTTTCTAACGTTCCATTCCATCCATCACATAATCATACAATCGTTCTAAATTCTATGGGAACATACAACAAACATGTGATAGGCAAACTCAAAAACCATAAACATGCATCAAAAATATAAACTAGAGACCACAACCCTAATCATGCACAATCAAGCACTAAAAGGTGAGCTTAAGCTCTTACATCCAATGCTGGAAATACATTTAAATTTCCCAAATTTAAAGCTTAAACGAAAAGCTTAAGATCAACGGAGATTACCTCGATGCACACAAGGCTAGGCTAGGGGTTTGGTGCATTTTTCTCCTTTCTCCTTGGCTTCCCATAACCGGCCATTCTCCTCCTATTCCTAGCATTTTTTTCTGCTTTTCTTGCTAACCACAGCCGGCCATTCAAAGCCAAAAAATGGGTTTCCAATTTTTTTTTCCACTCTTTTTCTTTCTCACAAAATCCGGCCCTTCCATTTTTTTCTCTTGGGTTTCGGTTTCTAGGGAGGTTTTGGAGAAAATTGGGCAGAGTTTTGGGATGATTTTTGCTGCCAAAAACCGCCCCCCTCATGCCCTATTTATAGCTGAAAATTAATTAAATTTTGGATTTATTTTTAATCCAAAATTTGCTTAAATACCCTTGGAACAAGAATATTTGCACAAAATTTGCACAAATACCCCTATGAGGTGGCCGGCCATCACCTTGTTCTCCAAGCAAATGATGACATCATTTTGATGACATCATCTTGCTTACATCACATATTTTTCAGAAATTGCATTTTGCCCCGAAAGTTAAAATTCTTGCATTTATGCCCTCTAGGTGGCCGGCCCCTTACTTGGAGATCAAGCCAAGCTTATCTCACCTTGATGACATCATCTTGATGACATCACTTTGCTTACATCATCAATTTTCCAAAATTTTCACTTTAACCCCTAAAGATAAAATTTTGGCATTTTTGCCCCTGAGGTGGCCGGCCATGTCATCTCTTCTAGAGCCTTCCTTGCTTTCTTTCCAAGCTTATTTAATCCAATTATGATGTCATAAATTAAGATAGGCTGATGTCATCATAAGCCTGTTTGGCTTTTCCTCAATATTCAGTCCATTTTTCTGCTACACAGATATTTCTAATACTGTGTTTGCTTAAACACAATATTTTTATACTGTACTACAGTCCAAAATTCATCTGTGTAAAAACGAACTGATAAAATTTTTCTTATCTCTTGGCACCTTTCTTGCCCTTAATACCATACTTGGTGTGCTTGATTTTCTTGGTGGTCTCACAGCTTATGCTTGCTAAATTGTCCGTAATGAAGGTTTTTCGCAGTATAATTCCATACTGCTTTGCCGTATCTCAACACCTTCATCTATTTGACCTCCCTGGTCAACCTTTGACTTTTCGGTCAACTTTGACTTTTTCGGTCAAACTTTGACCAGCATGAAATCATAGAATTTTTCTTCCCTTTTTGCTCAAGGGTCAGATGCATGACTAAGCAAACTGCTTATTGAGTCTCATAGCTAATTAAACGAGAACTCAAACATATACTGATATTTAACTCAGATCGTGAGTTTTATATCGACATCCAAGAGTAAGACTCGGATTTTCCTTGTCTAAAAGGAAATCATAGTTTCATCGAAATTTCGGGTATTACATTCTACCCTCCTTAAAGAAATTTTCGTCCTCGAAAATTCGAATACTTCTAAGTGGCTTTTCTTCAAGTCCACTATTGATCCATCGTAACTTGTTCATGTTCCCATTTTTACTTTAATGGGATCATGTTCTTATCTTAGAACCATACTCTTACTTTCATATCATGTCATCATACTTTCATTCATTCATTTCTTACTTCATACTATCTTACTTCATACTACATACTTCTTACTTACATACTTCATACTTACATACTTCATACTTACATACTTTCATGCTATCATATTCTCCTTTCATATTGCATCACAAGAACTATCTTCATAAAAATTTGAGCAAGTATATCATATAACTTGCCATGTTTGAAAAACATTTCTTATCATATAACTTTTCATACATGAAAAGCGTTTCATACTTTAAAATTTTTCCACACTTGGAAAACATATCTTAAAATAGCTTCTTTCTTGAACCTTGATCTTATGCTATTAGAACCCTTTATTTTCATAATGGCCCCTTTCTTGGAACTCATCCCGTTCTTGGAACTTGTCCCTCAAGGATTCGGCCTATGACCCCTATCTTGGGACTTGTCCCTCAAGGATTCGGTCATTTAACGAACATAACGGCTCCTATCTTGGAACCTTTACTGTTCATAACAGCCCCTATCTTGGAATTCTTCCTCAAGGATTCGGCTGTATTACATAAAATGAGGGATTCTTTCAAGCATGAGCTCAAGATTTAAGCATCTTTTATAAAAATATTTCCTTTGAATTCTTTCAAAGTCAATAATGAGAAACATAATTCGTTCGAGTGATGCAATACTTATCTCGTATCGACTAGCTGCTTGCTAGATAGTAGAATGGTAGAAGCTTCTCTCATTGCTTCTAACATTTTCTTCATAACTAAAATCATAATCCTTAGGAATGTCTAAAACTTCCCATTATTTCATAATTTCCCTTACTAAGGGATCATATCCTTAATTTCATCATCATAATGATAGCCATTATCCAACTTCTTATTTGTGCATTGCCTTGATATTACCACCAGTCAAGGCACTACAAACATCTTTCCATACCTATTATCATTCTTATGGGAGCATAAGTTTCACAACCAGAAACTTAAGTTCTATAGCATCTAGCTTATTTCTTAAAATGGAAACTTCCAGATTATCACCCTACTGAGGTAAGGCGATAGGCTATCTGATCTCGAAGCCTATTCATTTCTTATTGCTACTCTAGCATTTATCATCATGACTTGGCTATCATAGTTGCAAGATGAGGCTCTTGCAGAAATTGGTTCGGTTGTACCAGCAACGAACCATTTTCTAGTTTCTAATTCTAATTCTCAACATGTCTAACACTCATTCTTCATCCATATCTTAACATATCATACTAGAGATTCCTCACGATCTCATCATATCATATCGTAGGCTCAGCTTATTCCACGCTTTCGCTGCGCAACTCTGATCCACTGGCAATCATAGCCCATAGACTCATCTGGATAAATGCGCCAGCTGCAACACAACTGACGTATCGTCTTCATATCGTGTAGCCACTCAGCAAATGCAGCCACTTCTTGAGTCCCATCGAAGATGCGTGACTCCATTCCTTCGGATGCTAATGAAGTCGAAGTTTGCGGTCCTCTTCAATCGTACCCGGGTTTCAAACCAGGTTCATATCTATACTATTATAAAACTATGACCTCACATAGTTACTATACTAACTAGAGTAAGAAAACTTACTTGCAAAACTGTGGCTCTGGCGGCAGAACTGTGAAACTGGATGGCAGAAAAACTTGCTCTGATACCATCTCTGTAACGCCCCGAACCGTCACGCGTAGGGGCGTCCTACTGCGCAGACGTGGGCCGTTACATTACTTGCTTAACTTACTTCTTAATTTAAAAAGCTTAAACTGCGGAAAATTCGGAGTAAATTTTTTTTTTCTTTTCTTACTTTGAACTTAACTTATCTTCATGCATAATCATATGTACTCACTCGAGTACTGAGCTTTCATAATCATATTGAAAGCTAACATAATCATACC
>JAINRH010000303.1:0-29884 GCA_025413025.1 Ficus hispida
ACAAAATACATTTTTATTTATATAATTTATTAAATAAATTACATTTTAAATAAGGATTTTCGTAATATTAATTCATAATATTTTACTTTAGAAATATTTAATTATTTTAATTATTTTGATTCTTTCCTATTTCTTTTTTTTCTCCGCAGGAACAGCACACGCCCAGCCAACTGCAGCTCTTCCTCCACGTGCGCGCAGCTGCTTCCCCCACAATCCCAGCTTCAGTTGCTCCAACTTCAGCCGTGATTCGAGCCCGAGAGATCAGCCCACAATCCCAGCTTCAGTTGCTCCAACTTCAGCTCGAGAATCTCGGCCCAAATCCTCAGCCAACTTCAGCCGAAAACCCAGGCCTGCGAGAACGCGCGCGCCCAACGCGCGCCCAGCTGCTTCACCGCGCGCGCCCAACGCGCGCCCAGCTGCTCCACCGCGCGCAGCCCAAGCGCGCCCAGCTGCTCACCGGCGTGCCCAACGCGCGCCCAGCTGCTTCACCGCGCGCGCCCAACGCGCGCCCAGCTGCTCCACCGCGCGCGCCCAACGCCCAGCCAACACAGGCCCGCGATTCCAGCCCGCGCGAATTTCGGGCCGAATTATCAGCCAAGCTTCTAGCCCACCTGCTCCTCCATATGCACCAAATTCGGGCCAGATTCTTAGCCAAGCCCACGACACCATTTCAGGCCAGATTCATTTCATCCAGCTGGTGTCCCACGAGTAACCGGCTGATTTACCAACCTGGGTAGCGGATTTGTTGGCCAAAAATCCGCCCCAGCATGTTGGATTTGAGCCTATATAATGAGGGCTCCTCAAGAGGACGAAGGGAGAGTTTTTCCATTCATTTTTAGCTAAGTTTTAGTATTGTTTTATTTTTCATCTCATATTTTCTTGTTAGAACTTTGTGAGATGAATTGCAAACTAGGCTAGAGTTCTTTGGTGAGGCTAGAGATGATCCTAGATGTGTAGTGAATTTATTTGGGTTTTGATTCTCCAATGGTTTCTAAAGTTGATACATTAGAGTGAATAATTTCTCTTTTATCCTATTTCTTTCTCATTTCAATATATTTTATTGTCAGCTCTTATATAAATCTAGTCAAGCTCTTTTTATGTGAATTGTTGCATGATAAAATATATTGATAGCGTTATTTTATAAGTAGTCTTTTACTGCAATATTGCTTATGGTATATTGTCGCTTTTGGATTTCTTATAAGATAATTTTTATTAGTTCTTCACATAAGAATTTTATTCACTCAAATAAATTTTAATTCACAAGTTTTTCAAATCTTTATTTTCCGATTGATTGTTTGGGATGTGAAACTTTCAATTGAGTTATTTTATGAATCAAAATCCAATTAGGTACATGAAACATATAGGGGATTCTCGATGCTTTACCACCTTTTAATTATTGAATTTTCTTCATTTCTAAATTACGGTGTTTTAAAAATTGTTTTAAAAATCACAAAAATATTTCTTTTCCTTCTTTCTTTGATTACTTTTTCCTCTAACGCTTTTGTTCCGCTAATTTTTTCTTGTTTGTTTTTATCACCTCCTCGTGGGATCGACCGTCCTAATTGTGCTACAATCGACCGCTTGTTTTTGTACACATTTGGGCGTAACCAAATTTTGGCGCCGTTGCCGGGGAGGTGTCAAGAAGCAAGATTGATCATAGATATTTTGCCAAGAGGTAAGTAATTTTATTTTCTTTATTTTTTATTATTATTATTATTATTATTATTATTATTATTATTTTACATTTAAAAATATATATATATATTTATTTTTATTTATTTATTTTTTTTAGTAATCGGTAAAAAAAAAAAAAAAAAAAAAAAAAAAAAAAAAACTTTCATAATTTGTGTAACCTTAGGTTTTAGTTTAGCATTAACTTAGGATATTAATATCTAACATCTAACATTCCATAAAATACGTCATAAAATTTAATAAATTTTGCAAGCAATTGTGTGAAAACGTTGGAAAGTACGAACTAAGAAAGTTCTGTCTAGGAGGTTGGTTTTTAAGGAGGCCTCGCCCCACCAATCTTTCCTGGGAGCATTCTTAGGGATTGCGATTCGCAGTTTTACACTATTGTTGTTTTTATAAAAGTTGTCTTTGTTATAAAAAAAAAAAATAAAAAAAAAAAAAAAAAAAAAAAAAATACAAAAATACAAAAATTTAAACGCTCAAGGTGAATGAATCGTTATAGAAACGAACTAGGGAGATTCGCAAGAAGACCTGAAAACCCTAGCGAAGTTTCTTCTTCTACGTCTAGCCTTCCTCCATCTCCAAACGCTTTAGCAATTCCAAATCCATTTGCGATGGCTCAAAACGAGGAGGTCCAGCAAAAGACGTTGAACGACTACCTTCACCCTACGCGTACGGCCACACCATCGTGCATAATATTTCCACCTCATTTACCGAATTTGGATTTTAAGCCGGGTATGATTCAACTTTTGCCGACATTTCACGGGTTAGAAAGCGAAAATCCGTACGTGCATATTCGAGAGTTTGATGAGGTGGTGGCCACTTTCCACAACCGAGCTGAGGCTGCAGATTCTGTGCGATTAAAATTTTTTCCATTCTCTCTAAAAGACAAAGCTAAAAGCTGGTTGTATTCTTTGCGACCTAGGTCTATTGGAACATGGGAAGAGATGACAACTGTATTTTTCAACAAATATTTCCCACACCATAAGACTAATGGTCTTAAACGACAGATCTCGACCTTTACTCAGAAAGACAATGAAACTCTCTATCAAGTCTGGGAGCGGTTTAAAGATTTGTTGAATCAATGTCCCCACCATGGTTACGAGAGTTGGCGCCTCGTCAGCTATTTCTACGAAGGACTCACAATCCGAGAGCGTCAATTTGTGGAGATGATGTGCAATGGTGAGTTTCTCCAAAAGGATCCCGAAGAGGCTTTCGAGTATCTCAACGAGCTAGCCGAGAAAGCCCACACATGGACTGGACCAAGTGCTACTGACAGCACTAGTCGTTCTCGACCTGCTGGAGTCTACCAACTAAGGGAAGAGGATAACCTCAAGGCCCAAATCGAGTCTTTGACACGACAGATTGAGGCCCTCAAAACCAAGGAAGGTAAAGGAATCCACATGGTCGCAAGGGCAGAGTCGCAAGAACCATGCTTCGTTTGTGGAGGGTTGGAACACTTAGCTAAGGATTGCCTTGTTTATAGTGAAATGAGAGGGAGTTACGAAGAGCAATGTAATGCCTTAGGGGCATACAACAAGCCTTTCTCTAATACGTACAATCCTGGCTGGAGGAACCATCCAAACTTCAGCTGGAGAGATTCCAATCAAACACAACCACCAAAGGCGAATTCTGCACCTCAATATCATGCACAACCGCCGAGGAGTTCTCTCGAGAATACCTTGCAATCTTTCATGGAGGCACAGACTAGGATGAATCAAAAGTTTGAATCATTTTTCACGCAAATGGTGGAAGAAAGTAAAGAGATGAAGAGCCAACTCACAAAGCTGACTGGTGCCCTGACTGTTCAAGAACGAGGCAAGTTTCCTTCGCAAGCTCAATCCAACCTCACGGGGCAACACATGGCACAAACCTCCAACTCTGCAGGTCAAAACATCAAGGAGGTCAATGCCATCACCACTCGTAGTGGCAAGATTTCGAATGAACCATCAAGAACTACTGTCACTTCAAGTAGTCAAGAAGTCGTCCCCAAGACAGCTGAGTCAATTGAACTTCCAGTAAAGATGCCTTTTCCCCAAGCTCTGCGATCTGCTAAGAAAGTTCTGGATAGTCAAAGTGAGATCCTAGAGCATTTGACTCAAGTGAAGATTAATCTTCCATTGCTTCATGTGATTAAGCAAGTGCCGGCTTATGCCAAAGTCATCAAGGATCTGTGCACCGCCAAAAGGAAGCACCACGTTAAGAAGACCGCCTTCTTGACGGAACAAGTGAGTGCGGTGATCGAGCAAAAGGCGCCGCCTAAGTACAAAGATCCTGGTTGTCCCACCATCTCGTGCCAAATTGGGACTCAGGAATTCGGCCAAGCTTTGCTCGACCTTGGAGCGAGCGTCAATCTCATGCCTTACTCCATCTACTCGCAACTTGGTCTTGGAGAGATTAAGCCCACATCTGTGGTTTTGCAACTGGCCGATCGTTCGATCAAGAAGCCTCGGGGTATAGTTGAGGATGTTCTGGTTCAAGTTGAGAAGTTTTATTACCCCGTTGATTTCCTTGTCCTAGATACTCAATCTATGGTAAGCATGGAATCCAAGATTCCCATCATCCTCGGTAGACCATTTCTTGCTACAGCCAATGCTTTGATTAACTGTAGGAATGGTCTCATGAAGATATCTTTCGGGAACATGACCTTGGAGGTAAATGTTTTCCACATTGCGAAGCAGCCACATGATGATGACGAGTGTCACCAAACATTTCTGATCGACACACTCGTCTCGGAGGAGGTTCGACTGTACAATGATTCTGGTAATCTTAATGAACTCCTCCACAATTCTGACTCTGAAAGTTCCGGTCCTTGTGAGTTGGCCAACAACGCTACCATCTATAAAGACGCACAAGGCAGAGGAACCAAGTTTTGGCAACCGCGTTTTGAAAAGCTACCTCGAGAAAAAGAAAAGCCAAAACCATCCACTGAAGAGATCCCAACACTTAAGCTGGCTCAATTGCCTGAGGGTCTGAAACATGTCTTCCTGGGAGCTGGTGATACCTTTCCTGTTATCATTTCATCTAAACTTGACGCATCACAAGAACAGCAGTTAGTCGACATGCTGCGAAAGCACAAAGCTGCGTTAGGTTGGACGATTGCTGACATTAAGGGTATTAGCCCCTTAATTTGCTCCCATCACATCAATTTGGAAGACGGGGCTGTTCCACGAAGGGATCCCCAAAGGAGACTAAACCCAACGATGAAAGAAGTTGTGAAGAATGAGGTCTTGAAGCTTCTGGATGCAGGTATCATCTATCCGGTTGCCGATAGCAAGTGGGTTAGTCCAACTCAGGTAGTGCCCAAGAAATCGGGGGTGACAGTGGTAGAGAACGAAAAAGGAGCTCTTGTCCCCACAAGGACAGTTACGGGTTGGCGCATGTGCATTGACTACCGAAAGCTGAACGCTTCCACCCGCAAGGATCATTTTCCGCTTCCGTTCATCGACCAAATCCTAGAACGTGTGGCTGGTCATCCTTTCTACTGCTTTCTTGATGGCTACTCCGGATATTATCAGATCGAGATTGCATTGGAGGACCAAGACAAGACTACTTTTACCTGTCCTTTTAGTACTTATGCCTTCAGGCGTATGCCATTCGGACTGTGTAATGCACCGGCCACCTTTCAGAGGTGCATGACGAGCATTTTCAGCGACATGGTCGAAAAATGTATGGAAGTGTTCATGGATGACTTGACCATTTTCGGCAATTCCTTTGACTTGTGCCTTCTCAACTTAGAAGCTGTTCTGACAAGATGTGAAGAAAAAGGACTCGTGCTTAACTGGGAGAAATGCCATTTCATGGTACCATCAGGCATAGTCTTGGGGCATGTTGTTTCTGAGAAAGGGATTGAAGTCGATCAGTCTAAGATTGAACTTATCTCTAAATTGCCCACTCCCAAGTCAGTCAAAGAAATTCGGTCATTTCTCGGGCATGCTGGTTTCTATAGGAGGTTCATACAGAATTTTTCTGCAATTTCTCGTCCATTATGTAATCTCCTAGCCAAAGATGCCGTTTTTGAGTGGACGCAAGAGTGTGAGGATGCCTTCCGAACGCTTGTGGTAAAGTTGACTACTGCCCCCATTATTCAGTCACCGGATTGGAGCTTACCATTCGAGATTATGTGTGACGCAAGTAACCATGCTGTTGGGGCAGTCCTTGGTCAAAGAAGAGAGGGGAAGTCCTTTGTAGTGTATTACGCAAGCCGCACTCTGAATAGTGCTCAATTGAATTACTCAACCACTGAGAAAGAGTTGCTCGCTGTTGTGTTTGCACTTGACAAGTTTCGTGCATATCTGATTGGTTCACCCATCACCATCTTCACAGATCATGCAGCTCTTAAGTATCTCCTTTCCAAAAAGGATGCCAAGGCGCGATTGATTAGGTGGATCCTCTTGCTGCAAGAATTTGACATCAAAATCAAGGACAAGAAAGGAGTCGAAAACGTTGTGGCGGACCATCTTTCTCGACTCGAATTTAGTGACCCCGCCGACGGTCCTGCCATCCGAGATGATTTCCCCGACGAACATCTATTCGCTGTCACCAAGCTACCTTGGTACGCTCACATCGTCAATTACTTGGTGACTGGCGAACTTCCTGCTGATTGGAGTGCTCAAGATAAGCGTAAATTCTTGGTCGAGGTGCGTAATTTCTACTGGGATGACCCGTACCTTTACAAATACTGCCCCGACCAGATCATACGGCGATGCATTCCTGACGATGAAATTCATAGTGTTTTACACTTTTGCCATAACGATGCATGTGGTGGTCACTTCTCCGTAAAAAAGACTGCTACAAAAATCCTACAGTGTGGTCTTTATTGGTCCACTTTGTTTAAAGACACTAATGAATTTTGTCGTTCTTGTCTAAGGTGCCAAAAGTTAGGTGCTTTGTCCCGTCGCCATATGATGCCTTTGAACCCAATTATTGTAATAGAGATATTTGATTGTTGGGGGATAGATTTTATGGGACCCTTTCCATCTTCTTTTGGTTACTTATACATTCTCCTCGCTGTGGATTACGTTTCAAAATGGGTAGAAGCCGTGCCGTGTCGAACCAATGATAATGCGACAGTTGTGAAGTTCTTGAAAGAGAATGTGTTATCTAGGTTTGGTACACCCCGCGCTATCATCAGTGATCAAGGCACACATTTCTGCAATCGTTCTTTCGAGGCCCTGATGCGCAAATACGGTGTGATCCACAAAGTTTCAACCGCTTCTCATCCCCAAACGAACGGTCAAGCTGAGCTGGCAAATCGAGAGATCAAGCAAATCCTAGAAAAGACGGTAAACCCCGACCGCAAAGATTGGTCCATGCGCCTTTCCGACGCACTTTGGGCATATCGCACTGCTTACAAAACCACACTTGGGATGTCTCCTTACAGGCTTATCTTTGGAAAAGCCTGTCATTTACCTGTAGAGCTTGAACATAAGGCTTATTGGGCTGTCAAAGCCCTTAACTTTGATCTCAGTGCTGCAGGTATACATCGCAAGCTCCAGCTGTCGGAAATTGAGGAGTTAAGAAATGATGCATATAATAACTCCAAGATCTACAAGGCTAGAATGAAGGTGGCTCATGACAAGCACATTTTGAGGAAGAACTTCGAGCCAAATCAGAGGGTGCACCTTTATGACTCCCGTCTGCATCTCCACCCAGGTAAGTTAAGGTCGCGGTGGACTGGTCCATTTGTGGTGAAACAAGTCTTTCCCAATGGTGCTGTTGAAGTCGAGGACCCAAGCGATGGGAGAATTTTCAGAGTCAATGGCCAGAGATTGAAGCACTACATTGAACGAGTAAGCCAGGCTGAAGATATCATTCTTGCGGCCCCAGTTTATAAGTAGTTTGCTTCCAACTCTTTTGTATTATATTTTTGTTTTATTTATTTCTTTTTGTGTGTTTTGTGTGCTTTTATTTTCGGTTTATTTTTATGTGTTTTTATATTTTTCTGTGTGTTTTGAAGAATCAGATCAGGTTGCTCATCTCTCTTCCTATCGTCATCAACCAGGTGTTCTCTTTCCCTGTCTTCTTCACATTTGTACATCTTTTTAGACATTGAGGACACTGTCTGATTTTTGGTTGGGGGTGGTGAGCATATTCATGCGTGAGTTTAATTTTTGTCATTTTAGAATTTGGATCAAAATTTTTACAAAGTTACCTAAGTGTGATTTCGAAATGTTCGGTTTGAGTCAGTTTTTGTTATCTCAACTATTAAGAAATGATTTCCAGAGTTCTTTTTGTGCACATGCTAAACCTTGTGGTAAGATGGTTGTTAACATATTTAGTTGAGAAAAATTCTCGAGTCTAAGTGTTTTATTGGTGAGTTGTGAGAGTTGAGAAAACAGCTTTTTGAACTTTTATTGATCTTTCGAATTGGTACAATCACTATTTGGAACACCACTACTTAACTTGTACTTTTGCTTGAAGGATGATTTTTGATTAGATAGAATTGATCTTTTGTAATAGAGCCTTACATCATTCATGTAGTTTGATCTCATATGGTGCTGCATAGCAGTCAAAAGAATTCCTTACTATATTTGTTCTATTAAGCATGATGTCTAAAAATAAAAAAATAAAAAAAAATAAAAAATAAAAAAAAATACAAAAAATACAAAAAAAAAAAATACAAAAAAAAAAATAATAAATAAATAAATAAAAATTTGTTGTTTGACGGCTCTTTGTTTATTTTTCTATCTTATCCAAATGAAATCCCAAAAGCTAGTTTATGGTGTAAGTGGTGTAATGTTCTGAGTATTTGTTCGCCTATCATTTGATCAATTTTTGTTTATTAGCTTGTCCTTAAAATGCCTTCTCTCATTTGAGTGTTGACCGATTTCTTTCCAACTCCATGAGTGAAAACCTCTGCACTAAAACATTTCCAACACCCGTGAGGTAATGGAGTTGAGACTTTTTCTTGATGAATTTTTCGATGCTATTTGTGTTATGGATTGTGGTAAGAAGGATACGGTCTGGTACACACACACACACAACTCTGGAGAAATGACTGAAATAGTTTGATAGCACTTTCTGATTTCTTGCTGATGTTTTGGTTGAATACTTGGATGATTTTGCAGGTTTTGATTTGAATTTTCAGCTTGATTTGATTTTTCTTACGCTTGAATTGCTAGGGACTAGCAATAAGCTGGTTGGGGGTTGTGATAAATGCACAAAAATACATTTTTATTTATATAATTTATTAAATAAATTACATTTTAAATAAGGATTTTCGTAATATTAATTCATAATATTTTACTTTAGAAATATTAATTATTTTAATTATTTTGATTCTTTCCTATTTCTTTTCTTTTCTCCGCAGGAACAGCACACGCCCAGCCAACTGCAGCTCTTCCTCCACGTGCGCGCAGCTGCTTCCCCCACAATCCCAGCTTCAGTTGCTCCAACTTCAGCCCGTGATTCGAGCCCGAGAGATCAGCCCACAATCCCAGCTTCAGTTGCTCCAACTTCAGCTCGAGAATCTCGGCCCAAATCCTCAGCCAACTTCAGCCGAAAACCCAGGCCTGCGAGAACCGCGCGCGCCCAACGCGCGCCCAGCTGCTTCACCGCGCGCGCCCAACGCGCGCCCAGCTGCTCCACCGCGCGCGCCCAACGCGCGCCCAGCTGCTTCACCGCGCGCGCCCAACGCGCGCCCAGCTGCTCCACCGCGCGCGCCCAACGCCCAGCCAACACAGGCCCGCGATTCCAGCCCGCGCGAATTTCGGGCCGAATTATCAGCCAAGCTTCTAGCCCACCTGCTCCTCCATATGCACACAAATTCGGGCCAGATTCTTAGCCAAGCCCACGACACCATTTCAGGCCAGATTCATTTCATCCAGCTGGTGTCCCACGAGTAACCGGCTGATTTACCAACCTGGGTAGCGGATTTGTTGGCCAAAAATCCGCCCCAGCATGTTGGATTTGAGCCTATATAATGAGGGCTCCTCAAGAGGACGAAGGGAGAGTTTTTCCATTCATTTTTAGCTAAGTTTTTAGTATTGTTTTATTTTTCATCTCATATTTTCTTGTTAGAACTTTGTGAGATGAATTGCAAACTAGGCTAGAGTTCTTTGGTGAGGCTAGAGATGATCCTAGATGTGTAGTGAATTTATTTGGGTTTTGATTCTCCAATGGTTTCTAAAGTTGATACATTAGAGTGAATAATTTCTCTTTTATCCTATTTCTTTCTCATTTCAATATATTTTATTGTCAGCTCTTATATAAATCTAGTCAAGCTCTTTTTATGTGAATTGTTGCATGATAAAATATATTGATAGCGTTATTTTATAAGTAGTCTTTTACTGCAATATTGCTTATGGTATATTGTCGCTTTTGGATTTCTTATAAGATAATTTTTATTAGTTCTTCACATAAGAATTTTATTCACTCAAATAAATTTTAATTCACAAGTTTTTCAAATCTTTATTTTCCGATTGATTGTTTGGGATGTGAAACTTTCAATTGAGTTATTTTATGAATCAAAATCCAATTAGGTACATGAAACATATAGGGGATTCTCGATGCTTTACCACCTTTTAATTATTGAATTTTCTTCATTTCTAAATTACGGTGTTTTAAAAATTGTTTTAAAAATCACAAAAATATTTCTTTTCCTTCTTTCTTTGATTACTTTTTCCTCTAACGCTTTTGTTCCGCTAATTTTTTCTTGTTTGTTTTTATCACCTCCTCGTGGGATCGACCGTCCTAATTGTGCTACAATCGACCGCTTGTTTTTGTACACATTTGGGCGTAACCACTGTAGGTGGAGTTGTACTTACCTCGTACACTATGTCCAATGATGTGCTGTTCCAAGTCAGGATACCACAGCAGGTTACCTCCTGCTATTCCAAAGGACATAGGTTAAGGATTTTATACTTAAAAAAATGTTAGTAACCTAACCAATATTCATACTTAATTTTAGTTATATGTCCCCCTTAAACAACACTTGATACTTACTTAGTATCACTGATAACCCTAAGGTTTAGGGCCTATCAAACTTAGAGCGTAACTTGATAGGTTACTTAAAGTAACCTTGGCTACTAATCCTTACATACATAAATAGTGTTAGGTTACTATTCCTAACCTTGAGCCTAAGCCTTTTTCAACACACATCCCATTAGGTTACCATAAGTAACCCTGGGTTTTAGGCCTAACCAACATACTTAATATTTTGTTGGGTTACATTGGGTAACCCTTGGGCTTTGGGCCCAATCCAATAACTCGGTATCCTTCCCGGTTATTGTTCACCATAACTTGGTTCAAAACTTCTTTTTCTTTGCTTTGGGAAAACTTAGGGTCCTATGTTCATTTTCTTCAAAAATCCTAGTTTAACTTATCAAAATTTGAAATCTTATGAGTGGGTTTTGTAAAAATTATTAAATGTTAGAAACTGCCTTTGGAACAGTTTCTTACTGTCAATTTATCAGTGTATATGCAGGAATGTCCTTTTCCTGCACTATTTTAGAAAATCATGTGCAGGAATTTCCTGTTTCCTATACATTTTTTGAAATCCAATTTTATTTAAAAAATCTAGGTCGAATCTGAAAAAGTTTTCTTCACTAAAATTTTAGATCTTAAGAAATCCTAAAACTTTCGTGTTTTATTCGAGACCCATATCGGTTTCTAACTCACTCATTCGCCCTGTTGAACTTGTCTGGCCGTGCATAAAGTCTGGGCATGACCAGGTTTGGATTTTCATAAAAACAAAGGTCATTGGGGCCTTATTTTTGAAAACTGTCCACGCTACCCCATAGAAAAAACCCTTCTCTATAACTTTTATGTTTTAAGTTTTCCCAAATTCGGCCTCTAAAGACCTCAAAATCTGCTTTCCAGAAAAATGGCCAGTTTGTACCCAAACTGGCAGTTTTCTTGTTTTAGGTTGGTTTCACGTCCTAATCGCGTAATCTAACTCAACCAGCCACCGCGGGAGCCTAAGATCAAACATGCAGTGCATTTCTAATGTAAGGTTTCATTAAACACATTATAAATCATATCCATGCAAACCATTATTGATTTTAGATCAACCAAAGTTTACATGATTCTAGGTTGCACAAACCATTCACTTTTAACCTAGCAACCTATCAAGGCATTCTGGATCATGCTTAAACATATTTGGGGACATACAACATTATCAAACATCTAGCATACAAACCATAATATCAAACAAGCATAAGTATAAAACTATGCCAAGCTCATAAATCAAACCACCTTTAAACCTAATCAAGCACAAAAACCTAAATTTTCTAAACTTGGGCAATAAATTAAATTGAGCTTATACTCTTACAAATTCAACTTGAAATACACCTAAATTTCAAATTGAAGTTTAATTTAAAAAGTTTATGGCTAAGGGAGATTACCTTGATTGAATACCTATTGATGGCCCGATCAGATCCGACCAAAGGGTCACTGCAGGGAAAGATTGCATTGTCTGTCGGGAATGTACATTTGGAAACTTTCTGGTCGGAAGCACTCCTGACTGGCCAATCACACCAGTGTTCTCGGATCGCATTCACCAGCCAGGAGGGTGTACCTCTAGCCTCATCCCGAGCAGCCTTGTAGGCCGACCACATCCCAGACCCCCCTTGCATTCTTAGAACATTTCAATGGAAGTCCGTTCTGGCCCAGGTCACGTCATCATTTCGTGACTGCAGGCGCCGCCCACCTACCGCTGACACAAGTCGCGTCACCACCTGCAGCCACCTACCCTGACAAGGGCAATCCCCTTTTTTTTTGCAGTGACGGAACAATCACCCATTATGTTGTGCCATATCAGGGACAGGTGGCACCAGCCGGTTGGACCCCCAGCCCTATCTAACCTACGACATGACCGGACACTAAGAGTCCACAGTAGCCGACCCGACAGGGTCGACCCGAGCACCCAAACCAGTAAAAACGCCTATAAATAGGAAAGGAGCTCCTTAATTCAGGTATGGTCATTTTTACCTTGCCCAAGCTCTGCCTCTCCTCTTACTGATCAGTCCCCTTACTGATTTAAGCATCGGAGTGCCCATGGCAGAAACCACACCGGTGTCCCCATCATTCCGAGGTGCTTCATTTTGCAGGTGGTTCGCAGCGGAGCAATTGACTGGTCGTGATCCGACCACTCAATCACTTTGGGTGTTATTGCGGATCCATTTTTAGCATCAACATTTTGGCGTAAGAGGGAGGGCCCCTGCCTTTCCAGCATTCAACATCCTTGTACCTGAATTCACTTTGCACGCCATGGATGAGCATGAGAACTAAGAAATACAGGAACTCGACAACACCGTCCCCACAGGCCCCCGGGGCACCCAGCAGACGCAACGCTGTAACGGAGCCCGAGCACATCGGAGGCCAACACAGATAGAAATCCTAACCGGGAACGTCCAGGCACTAGCCCAAATCGTACAGGTACTTATGGAGGCCATTCGAGAGTCCCACAACATCCAATTACCCCAAGCACAAGCGGAGAAGGTCGAGTCCACACCGAGTAGGCCTCCTAGGCCGGAGGATCGGCACCGTAACCTCTCACCCGCGGGCGACCGTAGGTCCGACCGGTCACACCGGGAGAACCTTGAGAGGCAGCAGTAGGATGGTGCCGAGCCCAGCAGGGTACGCTCGAGGAGTCACCGTACACGAGACACCTGCTCGGGGGCGGCCTAGCAGATGGTTCCAACAGGGGACCACCCCGAGCATGGGCCCGAAGAAACCATCGGCGTGCGTGGGAATACCACGTCCGTCTTTGACCGTTTGGGCCGACCAGAAATCTACCGCCGTTTAGGATGAGACACCTCAGTGGAGCTTGCCCGGGAAGAGAACCGCGAGCAGAGCCGACTGGATCACCTCTTGCAACAACTTGACAGGCTGGTCGGACAACAATATGGGTTCGAACAAACTGGGGTAGCCGACCCGCCATTTACTCCGGACATTATGGCCGCCCCCTACCCGATCAGATTCAAGATGCCAACAGTGCCGCCCTACGACGGATCCACCGACGCAGACGAGCACCTTGAAAATTATCAAGCATATATGCTGATCCAGAGTGCCAATGAGGCCGCCCTCTGCAAGTCTTTTTGCCTCACCCTGACTGGAGCGGCCCGGCAGTGGTATCATAAGCTTCCCCCCGGTTCGATCAGTAGCTTCCGGCAGCTGGCGTACTCATTCTCGACCGCATTTTTGGGCTCCAAGGCCAGAAAAGCTGGGAGCTTCTCACTTGTTTAGCATCAAGCAGGGAGAGAGCGAGACGCTAAAGAAATACCTGGAGCATTTCGACAAGGCCGTCGTGCAGGTTAAGAACTGCACTGACGATACCCTGATCCAAGCGTTCCGGGAAGGCATCAAAGACCCCCACCTTGTTTGGACGCTCCCTTACGGCAGGCTGCCCACCTTCGCTCATTTGAGAGGCATTGCCTGGAGGCATGCTGAGGCCGACGAGTACGTCTGGGAACGAGGGCTGGGTGCCTGAGAACAGCATCGGTCTTCCGGGAGAAGGCCAATCAGACAGGGGGAAGGCCCCAATCAGAGAGAACCGGGCCGAGGCCAATCCTGGCCCGAGGTCGCCGACCGGGAGATTTCGCCAGTATACACCGCTGGTTATGACCATTGAGCACGTCCTAAACCAGGTGTCTGGTAAGGGGCTGCTCCGGGACCCACCGCCTATCCGGACAGATCATGCTCGGAGGAATCAGAACAAGTACTACCACTTCCATAAGGACGTCGGCCATGACACAAAAGACTGCATCCAGCTCCGGGATCAAATCGAGTTGCTGATATGTGAGGGCCATTTACGGGAATTTGTGGAAAGGATAATCACCCCTGCCGGCCCAAGTGCTTGACAAAACCCGGGACCAAGCAGGCGAGCAGGGTGAAGAGCACATCATCCACACCATCTTCGACGGGACGGCTACCGGAGATACGGCCAGCAGTAGAAGGACTTACGCCCAAGAGGCTAGGCGACTAGCCCGCGGGGAACATATCAACATGGCGGAGTACATCTCGAAGATATGCCGCCAGAGCAGCATCCCCATCACCTTCACGGATGACGAGGCAGATCGATTGCTCCATCCGCACAACGATACGTTGGTCGGTGAAACCCGAGTAGCCGACAGCGTCATCCGACGCGTCTTCATCGACAATGGAAGTTCGGCCGATGTAATGCTCATGGACGCGTTCGTAAGGCTAAAAATTGACGGAGCTGTCCTAACGCCCGCCCAGACGCCACTCTACGGGTTCGCCGGCGATTGCGTCCGGGCAGCCGGCTCCATTCGTCTCCCTGTTACGATTGGAGACGGTCCAGAGAGGGCGACTAGGATGGTGGAGTTTATCCTTGTGGATCGACCATCGGTCTACAACGTCATCTTGGGTCGACCGACCCTCAATGTGTTGAAGGCGGTAGTCTCCACCTACCACCTGGCCATGAAGTTTCCCATCGGGGATGGGATCGGCTTATTCCGGGGAAGCCAAGAGGGGGCCCGGAAGTGCTACATGGAGGCTATGAATAAAGTATGTCGGAAGACCCCCGCCCCAGCCACAGTGGCCACCATCATCGTGGTAGACAAAGCCGACGTCCCCGATGAGGCCATCGGGTGCCTATGTGACCTCGACCCCCGGATGCCGGAAGAGGAGATCTGAGCACATCCCGTCGAGGCACTGGTTACATTCCCGTTAGACCCAGAATGCCCCGAGAAGGCTGTGATGCTCAGGTCGAGGCTGGATCCGAGCACTCGTGAAACGCTCGAAAATATCCTCCGGGAGCATAAAGATGTATTCGCCTGGTCACACGAGGACATGCCAGGGATCGACCCAGCCGTAATGTGCCACTAATTAAACGTCAACCCTAAGCACAAACCCGTGATCCAAAGGAGGAGGGCCTTTAACCTAGAGCGGTACGAGGCCATTAACGCAGAGGTGGAGAAGCTACTGGCGGTCGGGTTCATCCGCAAAGTAGCCTACCCATAGTGGTTGGCCAACGTAGTCCTGGTTAAGAAGACTTCTGGGAAGTGGCGCGTGTGCATAGACTACATTGAATTGAACAAGGCGTGCCCAAGGATTGCTTCCCCCTCCCCAGAATAGACCAACTCGTTGATGCGACCGCAGGACACGAGCTGCTCAGCTTCATGGATGTGTACTCAGGGTACAATCAGATACCTATGAGCAAAGCCGACCAGGCCAGAACGGCACTCACCACCGACCGAGGGTTGTACTGCTATCAAGTCATGCCGTTTGGTCTGAAGAACGCAGGGGCGACCTACCAGTGACTGATGAATAAAATGTTCGCTCCGCTCATAGGAAGATCTATGGAAGTGTACGTGGATGACATGCTGGTGAAGAGTCGGCTCGTCAACGACCATGTTAAAGACCTCCAAGATTGCTTCGGCACCCTGCGCCAGTATAGGATGAAGCTCAACCCAGCCAAGTACGCGTTCAGGGTAGAATCTGGGAAATTCTGGGGTTCATGGTAAACCATCGAGGAATAGAGATCAACCCCATTAAGGTCCAGGCTGTTGTGGACTTACAGCCCCGCGGACGACCAAGGAGATTCAAAGGTTGATAGGGATGATTGCGGCCCTCTCCCGGTTCGTGTCCAGATCCACGGACAAGTGCCTTCCTTTCTTCCAGGTGCTTAAAACCAAGGGCAAGCCTTATTGGGATAACAAGTGTGAGGCTGCCTTTGTAGGTCTGAAGGAGTACTTGACGACTCCGCCGTTACTGTCAAAACCGTTTCCCGGGGAAGTGCTGTACCTTTACCTCGCTGTCTCGAAGAAGGCCGTGAGTGCCGTTTTGATTCGAGAAGAAGACAAAGTACAGTATCATGTCTACTACAGCAGCAAGGCGTTTCAGGAAGCCGAGGAGAGATACCCCCCATTGGAGAAACTAGCACTGACGTTGGTTTCTTCGGCCCGCAAACTGAGGCCCTATTTCCAGGGACACCCGATCCGCGTTCCGACCAGCTACCCACTCCACTAAGTTTTACAAAACCCCGAGCTGTCAGGACGGATTGCAAAATGGGCGATAGAGCTCGGGGAATTCGATATAGAATATGTCCCCGCACTGCAATCAAAACCCAAGCACTAGCCGACTTTGTAGCCGAGTTCACGACACTCCCCGGAGCGGCCCAGGAGTGCTCGGATAGTATGGTTCTTGCTCCAGCCGAGCAAGATCCGACGACAGCCAGTCCGAGTAGGAATTTTTGGAAACTGTTCATCGACGGATCCTCGAACTCGGGGGGCTCCGGAGCAGGGCTCGTGCTCGTAAGTCCAAACCAGTACAAGACCAGTCAAGCACTGCGCTTCAATTTCAAAGCATCTAACAACGAAGTAGAGTACGAGACTGTCATCGTCGGGCTTGAATTGGCCCGAAAACTCGGAGTACAGGACGTCGAGGTATTCAGCGATTCTATGCTTGTGATCAACCAGATCACGGGGGAATTTCAGGCGAAAGAGGAGCGGATGATAAAGTACTTAAAGAAGGTCAATTCCCTTCTGGTCAATTCTCAAGCCATCTACTAACGCGCATCCCGCGTGCTGAGAACATCGAGGAGGACGCCCTCGCCCGACTAGCCTTGGGGAGTGACTTGGAAGGTCTTGTCTCATTCCCCATTTTGCGATTGGACCAGCCGAGCATTGAACGAGAAGAGTAGGTTCTTCACTCCGAGAACACTGCCACCTGGATGGAGCCGATCATTCGGTTCCTCGCAGAGTCCAAACTTCCCGACCACTGAGAGGAAGCCCAGAGAGTGAAGAACATGTCAGCCAGGTACACACTTATAGATAGAAAGCTCTATCGTCGAGGACATTCCACTCCCTACCAACGCTGTGTGGGGCCGTCCGAGGCCGAGTACATCATAAAGGAGATACACAGCGGAGTTTGTGGAAACCACTCGGGGGGGAGAACCTTGGCGTTCAAGTGCCTACAGCAAGGGTACTACTTGCCAACTATGAGCAAGGACGCAATGAAGTTCTCCCGAAAATGCTTGAAGTGCCAACAATTCGCCAACGCCATTAAGTCTCACCCCGAAAAGCTCACCTCAGTGGTATAAGCGTGGCCGTTCGCCAAGTGGGCCATCGACCTGATCGGACCACTCCCTATGGCCCGATCGCAACTTCGATATTGGATTGTCGCAATAGACTACCTCACGAAGTGGATCGAGGTGGAGCCCTTGGTTCAGTAGACTGAGGCGAAATGCACAAGCTTCCTATAGAAGAGCATCATCTACCGGTTTAGACTCCCCCATATCGTGGTCACGGATAACGGGAAGCAATTTGGAGATAAGTTCAATGCGCTCTGCGAGGAATTCGGAATCAAGAAAGTGTTCTCCTCCTCTGTAACGACCCACCTTACGTAGGCCGTTACAGCTTACATAACACACATAATTACTTACTTATTTATTATGCGGAAATTCGGAATATATATATATATATTTTTATACACTTACATATAGACGTACATATATACATATAGGTGTAAGTACTAATTCAAGCATTTGAGTTTGAAATAGAAACATATAAAACTGCATACATATATATCAACAAAACGCGTAGTGGATCCCAGCCCGTAATCTCATAGATAGCTCTACCGCGCTCCATCGTCTTGTATCAAACATTGCTAGTAGGGAGTTTACCTACAACATAAACGTAAGTCGTGAGCTTTCGCTCAGCAAGTACAACCATTTATCCGCAAATCATAACATAATAAAGCAATGCATGAACCAATTATGCTTTGATTATACTTTCTCAAGTTAGCTTATTTTTGGGCCCTTACATAACATAAGTGTACATACCGTGGTGCGCTGCCATGGAGTGGTTGGGGCGACCAGCCCAATCCAACTCAAACCATGGACCAAACTTGACCTAGTGCAGGTCGGTACGACACAAAACTTACTTATCATCTCTCATAAAATCATATTTTTAAAATAGTTTCTTACTTGAAACTTGATCTTATTCTTGCCATATAAGTTATCGATAGTGAACATGTTTCGTGATGTCATAATATAAATCATAAATCATACAGACTATATTCATAAATGCATGGACATTGAAAACATGCAATCAATAAAACAAATTGCTTATGCTGTAGGCGGAGTTGTACTTACAGATTTTACTAAATCGGAGGTTTGCTACTCCAACGAGTTGCAACAACAGTTAGATACCTGATACAAAAAGACGTAAGATAAGAATCATCCTATCTTACCATAACTTATCACATTCATTATTGGTATCCAACCCAGTATTTATTGATAATCTTAGTTATAAAATCTCATAGTTTCTTATTAGGTTACCATAAGTAATCTTGGGTAGGGCCCAATTAATTATTTCTTTACCATAAATCCTTACTTATCATTATTTATTTTCAAAATAATAAAACTATGAAGTTCTAAAAACCTTTTTCTGAAAATAGTCCCAAAACTCAGTTATCAGTATATGTGCAGAGCTATATAATCCTGCACTGTTTTGAAAATCCTGTGCAGGAATTTCCTGTTCTCCTGTCCAGTTTAAAAATTCATTTTTACTTTAAAATTGGTTTTGAATTTGAAAAATTCTTCTGCATGAAAGTTGTAGATCTAAGGGATTCCTACAACTTTTATGTTTTGCTCAAACCCATTTCAGCACTTAACTTACCCATTTATCTCATTGAAATTGCTTGGCCGTGAACACTGGATTGCCCAGACCAGGCTCGAGTTTTATTAAAACGGAGGCCGTTAGAGTCTTATTTTTGCAAGTGGTCTATGCTGTCTCCTAGGATTTTCTTTTTTCTACAACTTTCATGTTTTGACTTTCTTCAATTTCGGCCTCTAAAGGCCTCAAAACCTAGTTTCCAGATTGCTGCCCTGCTTGGACCTAAATCTGGCAGTTTTCGGTTTCGTTAGTTCGTACTCAAATTACGTGCACATTACCTCAAACGGTTAAAACCATGAGCTTAACAATAAGCATGCAACGCGTTTACTATCGTTTCCCTTGTCATACATTTCATACTAACCATACTAATAACGTATAAACCCTAATGGTAAATGCTACCATTACTAGGGTTTGTTTTTGTTTGTTTGTTTTTTTTTTTAAACCTTCCACATATCGTGCATTCTTATTCATTTATCAACATCTAAAAAGCATTCTTAAACAACTTGGGGACATATAACAAGCACTTAGTGAGCATATACCCTTAACACAAAATTTCTAGAGCTTAATTAAAAAAAACACAATCAACCACACCATTCAAGCTTCCTAAAGCCTATCATGCATAAATCAAGCTCAATAAACCATTACATGAAGAAAAGAGAGAAGATGAGCTTATGCTCTATACATCTCATACTTGGAAATACACATAAGAATCTTGCTCCATACTTGAATAAAAACTTAGGGATTTAGAGGATTTACCTCAAGAACTTGGAAGATAATCTTTAAGCTTGAATCCAAAATTTTCTTTCTTAATTTTCTTCTCCAAAAAATTCGACCAAGCCTTGTTCTCTCTCTTCCCTTTGTGTTCGGCTTTTGTGGGAGAGTCGGTGACTAAAATGGTGAATTAAAGGGTCAAAATAACTAAAATGGTAAAATTCACATACAACACCTATTTATAGGTGATTTCACTTTCTTCAAATTTGCAATTGAATCCCTCCAAAAAGAAGTAATTTCCCACAATTTCCATGCAAGGTGGCCGGCCAAGGGAAGGTAACTTGGTGAGTAAGCATATTCAATGATGATCTTATATAATACTTTCCATAATTTTCAAAATTCAAAAATTTGATTAATTATCTTTTGGTAATGAGGTGTCACTTGACTAAGGACCATTTGGTTTGTCTCCCATAATACAGTCCTATATCATACTAATATGAATATTATCAATACTGTTTCCAACTAAAAACAGTACTGTTATACTGAGCTGCAGTCAAAATTTATCTGTGTTTAACTGAACTGCGTAAAAAAAATTTTTTCTTCGGACTTGAAACCTCTTAGCCTTAATACTCTAAATATTGAGCTTGATTTTCCTATAGTAGTCCCGTACCTTATATTCACTTCCATATTCATAATGACGGTTTTTCACAGTATAATTTCATACTGTTAATTATACTGCAGTACCATCACAATCATATCTTAAATTTTCCTGGTCAAACTTTGACCGGAATAAAATCATACATAATTTTAATTCTGATAAAATCATATCAGACATTTTATATAAACATGCATAATACAAACTTTGATTTCAGTTGACAAAAATCATAATTTGTACAAAAGTTGGTTATTACAATTTACCCCCCTTAAAAATTTTCGTCCTCGAAAATTAAAACAAGTGGGGATAAGTCTTCCTCATATCATCCTCTAATTTCCACGTCGCTTCTTCAACTTTATGATTCTTCCATAAAACCTTAATCATAAGGATGGTTTTATTTCTTAAAACCTTTTCTTCCCGATCCAAGATCTGAACTGGCTTTTCCTCATATGTCAGATCAGTTCGGACTTCAATTGATTCTTGACTTAGAACATGGGAAGGGTCAAGTACATACTTTTTTCACATCGAAACGTGGAAAACGTCATGCACAGAAGCTAACTCTGGCGGTAAAGCAAGCTTATAAGCCACTTTTCCAACCCTCTTAAGGATTTCAAATGGTCCGGTGTATCTCGGGCTAAGCTTTCCTTTTTTGCCAAACCTCATAATTCCTTTCATAGGAGCAATCTTATGGAAAACAGATTCTCCAACCTGAAATTCTAAAGGTCTTCGACGTTTATCAGCATAACTTTTCTGTCGGCTGAAAGCCACGTCTAGTCTTTGTTTAATCATCTTAATATCCTTCGAAGTCTTTCTGATGAAATCCGTAGTGTGAAGTTGCTTCTGTCAAACTTCTTGCCAGTGGATTGGAGATCGACACTTTCTTCCATATAACGCTTCAAATGGAGCCATACCAATTGAGGTGTGATAACTGTTATTGTAAGAAAATTCGATCAAAGGTAGCTTCTGATCCCAGCTTCCTTTAAAGTCCAAAACACATGACCTCAGCATATCCTCTAAGGTCTGAACAGTTCGCTCCGATTGCACATCAGTCTGGGGGTGAAAGGCTGTACTGAATTTTAACTTCGATCCCATAGCCGTGTGAACACTCTTCCAAATCGAGAGGTAAAATGCCCATCCCGATCTGAAATGATAGAATATGGTACTCTATGAAGTCTAACAATCTGGGATACATAAATCTCAGCTAATTTTTCCACTGAAAATATGGCCTTAATAGCTATAAAGTGGGCGGACTTGGTTAATCTATCCACAATCACCAAAATCATGTCATTTCCACTAGCGGTTCTGGGTAACCCAACTACGAAATCCATAGTAGTTTGTTCCCATTTCCATTCTGAAAACTCAATTTCCTGAAGATCTCCACCAGGTTGCCGATGTTCAGCCTTAACTTTCTGACAAGTTAGGCATTTCGACACAAATTTAGCAATCTCATTCTTTATTTTTGGCCACCAATAATTCTCTCTGAGGTCCTTATACATCTTTGTAGCTCCTGGATGTACCGAATATGGCGTCTCATGTGCTTCGAACATGATCTGTTTCTTAAGGAATTTGAAGTTAGGAACGCAGATCCTGTCCTTGATATAAATTACCCCATTTGATGAGGTCTTGAACTCCTTATTCTTTTCACCGAAAAGCTGTGTCTTAAGTAGAAAGGAATCCTTTCCTTGATAAAGCTTAATGGATTCTAGGAGATCAGACTGAAGAGTCAGAATAGCCAATTTCCCAGTTATCAACTCCATATTGAAATCTGAAATTTCCTGTTGAAGCGGCTTGGGCATCTTATGAAGAGACATCAACATACCGGATGACTTCCTACTTAGAGCATCCGCTTCTTTGTTTGCTTTTCCTGGGTGGTAAAGGATTTCGCAATCGTAATCCTTCACGAGTTCTAACCATCTTCGTTGCCTCATATTGAGCTCTTTTTGAGTAAAGATATACTTGAGACTTTGATGGTCGGTATAGATTTCACATATATTCCCATACAAGTAGTGTCTCCAAATCTTCAATGCGAAAACCACCGCTGCGAGCTCTAAATCATGTGTTGGGTAATTCCGTTCATGATCCTTTAACTGGTGTGAGGCATAGGCGACCAAATTCCCTTTTTGCATTAGAACAGCTCCCAATCCAGTCTTAGATGTGTCACTATAAATCATAAAATTTCCTGCATCTACATCAAGAATTATCAATACTGGTGCACAGGTAAGCTTCCTCTTAAGCTCTTGAAAGTTCTCGTCACACTTCTGCGTCCACTCGAACTTCTTTCCCTTCCGAGTAAGAGCTGTAAGTGGCGTCGCAATCTTGGAGAATCCTTGAAAGCTTCGTATTTCTGTAACATTTCTGGGTACTGGCCATGTACTAACTGCCTCAACTTTAGCAGGATCAACGGAAATTCCCTCTTTAGATAATACGTGACCCAAGAAATGCACTCTTTCTAGCCAAAATTCACATTTTGTGAACTTGGCATAGAGTCGATTTCGTCTTAATGTCTCCAGAACCATCCTGAGGTGCTGCTCATGTTCCTGAATGGACTTTGAATACATCAAAATATCGTCGATGAAAACGATAACAAACTTATCTAGGTATTCCTTGAATACCCGATTCATCAAATCCATAAAAGTAGCTGGCGCATTGGTTAATCCAAACGGCATAACCAAAAATTCATAGTGCCGATAACGTGTTCGAAAAGCCATTTTAGAAACATCCGCCTCCTTAATTCTGAGCTGATGGTATCCCGATCTCAAATCAACCTTCGAGAATACCATTGCTCCTCTAAGTTGATCAAAAAGATCGTCAATTCTAGGGAGAGGATATTTGTTTTTAATCGTGATCTTATTCAACTCTTGATAGTCAATGTACATCCGCAACGATCCATCTTTCTTCTTAACAAATAGAACTGGTGCTCCCTAGGGGGAATGGCTTTGTCGAATAAAGCCCTTGTCCAACAGTTCTTGTAACTGCACTTAGAGTTCTCTAAGTTTGGCTAGAGCCATACGATAAGGCGCTTTGGATATTGGAGCAGCTCCTGGCAATAACTCTATTTCAAACAAAATTTCCTGCTCTGGAGGAAGTCCTGGTAAGTCTTTCGGAAAGATATCCACATATTCCCTGATAATGGAAACATCTTCCGGTTCTAATTCCACATCTCGTTCTTTGTCCACCATGTTGGCTAAGTATCCCTGGCATCCACTAGCCAACATTTTCCAGGCTTTCATCGTTGAGACTAACTTAGTTGTCGAGCCTCGAGACTGACCGTAAAAGTGGAAACCCTCTTCATCATGAAGACTAAACATAACACAACGCTTTCAACAATCAATCTTGGTGTTGTACTTACTTAGAAAGTCCATCCCTAGAATGGCATCAAAATCCTGTAACTTAATCGCTATGAGATCCACATAAAGCTCTCTGCCACAAATGTCTACAGGAATATTCTGTATCCAAGAATCGGATTACAAAATTTCTCCTGACGGGAGAGAGGTTCTAAAAGGTTGCCTCAACTTATCTACTCCTCTTTCTAACTTCTGGGTAAACTCTATTGATATAAATGAATGAGTGGCACTAGAATCAAATAGGGCAATCGCATCATAATTGGCGATAGAGATCTGACCTATTACAACATGGGAAGTTCCAGCTTCGGCGTCCCCTTTTGTATATGCATAAATCCTGGCTTGGGGTTCAAGAACCTCATATCGCCCAAGTGTAATCGAAGAACTTTCGATCTTGGCTTGGACTGCATGCAACTGGCTGCTTGTATTTCTATTCGGGTACTGAGGATTCTGATTCTGGCTATTTGAGGTACAATTCTTAGCATAATGACCCTCCTTGCCGCAAATGTAGCATGCGTTTGTTCCTAATCTGCATACTCCCAAGCGCTTTTTCCCACACTGCGTGCACACTGGATAATCATTATTGTTACCTTCATTCCCTCGGTTGTTTCTTTTCTGAGGGAAATTCCTTTGCTGAACCTGGCCAGTCGCATTCCCCTTTCTCTTGTTCCTCCCAGACTGTTTGGAACCTTGGGCCAAATTGCTAGTTTGACCCTTTTGGTATACTTTCTGATTCTGCCTCGGCTGCAACTGTTTCACCACAACTTTTTCTTCTTTCTTAGCCTTGAAAATCTGAGCCCTTGCCTCCTTGTTCTGGTTAATCCAGTATTCGGCCCTTATTGCGTGACTGATACAATCTGACACCAAGGTTGGAGGGCTACTGCCAGCACTGACTTGCTTGGCAATGTCCGTTCGAAACATCTTCATCATCCTTCATACTTTCTCAGTTTCGTTCGGTATCAGCTCTGGGCATAGACGAGCTAACTGTTAGAACCTTTTTACAGCCTCTATGACTGTCATCGATCCTTGTTTCATGCTATTGAATTCATCTTGCTGAGTCACAAGAATTTCCTGGTTGTAGTACATCATCCGAAATTCAGCTACAAAATCTTGCCAGCTCATAGCCGCAACATCTCGGCGCATTTGAACTGTCATCCACCAGTGTCTGGCATCCTTCTTAAGAGCGAAAGAAGCACAAAGGACTTTTTCATGCTCAGTGAGTCCCATAAAATCCAAGATCACCTGGATGTCAATGAGCCAGTTATCGGCTGCTATCGGGTCCGTCAGCCCCTCAAACTCAGGCGCTTTCATTCACCTAAATCGTTCATACAATAAATCTTCCCGAACGATCGGTGGGTTTATCTGAATTCCAGCGGGTGCTAAAGGGACTTCAACATTCCTAGGAACCTCTTGTTAAATCCCTGGTGCTGGAGGTGCTCCCGGGGGTACAGGAATATCTTGGGGTGGTACTTCATTAGCGCGAGGTACCTGATTCATACGGGCTATCTGTTCCCGAAGCCAATTTGTCTCTTGTTATTGTTCTAGTAGTTACCGCTGCAGAATAGCTACTAGATTAGCAAGATTCGGCTCTTGCGGAATTTGGCCTACCCGCACTCGAGGTCGTACCATATTTAGATTCCTATTTATTTATTAGGAAAAAGTATTGTTATACTTATACATCACCCTTTCCATTCATAACTTATCGTATCATAAAATATCACATAACATTTCATCATATCATAGCATAACTTATCATAAACGATATTTCATCATAATGTCATAACATCGTTTCATACATGAACTTGTTCCTTTTTGTACATCATATTTGAGCAACAGCATATACATATCCTATACACATAATACTTACCATATGTACATGGTCAAAAAATGAGATGGAAGTGTCTACCACTTCACCATCCTACCTATACTATGTATAACCCTAAGGTTAAAAAGAATAACTAATAACTAAACATCGACTAAACAGTCTACTCCTCCATGATAACCGAGGAAATGTCAGGATCCGCATCCCAGTCTCCATCATCAAATAATATCTCCTCGGGGTCTTCCCACTCTTCTTCGACGACTTCTTCCTGTTCTTCCCATTCTTCTTGCTCTTCTTCAATTTCTTCCTCATCGTCGCTCTCGATGATGATTATGGGAGGATCATCAAGGTTTTCCTCTTGGTCGACCAGGACATCAACAGGGTCCATATCATCGTCATCTGCATCTGCCTCCACCTCTTGAGGAGGAATTGCCTGAAGTGGCATAGCAGGAATAGGATCCTCCGGCAGAACTGGACCTCTGTGAAACAATGGCTCTGTGATACCGGCATTATTGAGTGGCACGGCATAATCATCATCCAAGGTATCTACTTGCATCGTCTGTGCCATAACCTCTGCCTCTATAATATCATGTATCATCTCCTCAACTGTCATCCCCGCCATAGGCTCAAGAACAAAAAGCCTAACGTTGGGAGGTAACCCTTCCATAAGGAGATGTAGTGCCCGTAAATCTGGATCCCCCAAGTAGCGAGGAATAAATGGCAACATCGCATCCCGAAACTGTTGGCAGTAGTGGCCCATAGATTCGTTTGGGTACGCATGCCAATCCGCTGCATAACAGAGGTATCGTCTATAGTACAAATCGCGGTAAATAGCAGGATCACGATCCGGCATATCAGCATCCTCATCTGGAAAAAGCCCATAACATGCGATGATAAGAGCACGAAAATCTGCCCATGTTCCATTAGGTATCGCTGGCTCTCCTACTAGCATCCACCATATCCGAGCGCCCGCCGCTAGGCATCGACTAGCCAATGGGACCTGAAGACGAGCTTCTATGTGACCAATCCGGAAAATTGACTCCATGTCATGAAGCCATCCTGCTAACACTACCGTCCGTGGGGTCGCATCGAAGTATAGGGGTTGCAACTCATAAAATACTGATGCAGCATCTCGATCCACGTCCATAAATCTCGTATCTACATCATACCATTTCTTATCATACTTACTAAATAAATATTCATACATAAAATTTAATTTAACTTACAATGACTGTGGCGCGCTGGCAGGCAGACTATGAGACCAGAAGGCAGGAACCCGCTCTGATACCAACTCTGTAACGACCCACCTTACGTAGACCGTTACATCTTACATAACACACATAATTACTTACTTATTTATTAAGCGGAAATTCGGACTATATATATATATATATTTTTATACACTTATATATAGACGTACATATATACATATAGGTGTAAGTACTAATTCAAGCATTCGAGTTTGAAATAGAAACATATAAAACTGCATACATATATCAACAAAACGCGTAGTGGTTCCCAACCCGTAATCTCATAGATAGCTTTGCCGCGCTCCATCGTCTTGTATCAAACATTGCTAGTAGGGAGTTTACCTACAGCATAAATGTAAGTCGTGAGCTTTCGCTCAGCAAGTACAACCATTTATCTACAAATCATAACATAATAAAGCAATGCATGAACCAATTATGCTTTGATTATGCTTTCTCAAGTTAGCTTATTTTTGGGCCCTTACATAACATAAGTGTATATACCGTGGCGCGTTGCCATGGAGTGGTTGGGGCGGCCAGCCCAATCCAACTCAAACCATGGACCAAACCTGACCTAGTGCAGGTCGGTACGACACAAAACTTACTTATCATTTCTCATAAAATCATATTCTTAAAATAGTTTCTTACTTGAAACTTGATCTTATTCTTGCCATATAAGTTATCGATAGTGAACATGCTTCGTGATGTCACAATATAAATCATAAATCATACACACTATATTCATAAATGCATGGACTTTGAAAACATGCAATCAATAAAACAAATTGCCTATGCTGTAGGGGAAGTTGTACTTACAGATTTTACTAAATCGGAGGTTTGCTACTCCAACGAGTTGCAACAACAGTTAGATACCTGATACAAAAAGACGTAAGATAAGAATCATCTTATCTTACCATAACTTATCACATTCATTGTTGGTATCCAACCCAACATTTATTCATAATCTTAGTTATAAAATCTCATAGTTTCTTATTAGGTTACCATAAGTAATCTTGGGTAGGGCCCAATTAATTATTTCTTTACCATAAATCCTTACTTATCATTATTTATTTTTCAAAAATAATAAAACTATGAAATTCTAAAAACCTTTTTCTGAAAATAGTCCCAAAACTCAGTTACCAGTATATGTGCAGAGCTATATAATCCTGCACTGTTTTGAAAATCCTGTGCAGGAATTTCCTGTTCTCCTGCCCAGTTTAAAAATTCAGTTTTACTTTAAAATTGGTTTTGAATTTGAAAAATTCTTCTTCATGAAAGTTTTAGACCTAAGGGATTCCTACAACTTTCATGTTTGGGTCAAAACCCATTTCAGCACTTAACTTACCCATTTACCTCATTGAAATTGCCTGGCCGTGAACACTGGATTGCCCAGACTAGGCTCGGGTTTTATTAAAAACGGAGGCCATTAGAGCCTTATTTTTGCAAACGGTCCACGTTATCTCCTAGGATTTTCCTTTTTCTACAACTTTCATGTTTTGACTTTCTTCAATTTCGGCTTCTAAAGGCCTCAAAACCTAGTTTCCAGATTGCTGCCCTGCTTGGACCTGAATCTGGCAGTTTTCGGTTTTGTTGGTTCGTACGCAAATTACGTGCACACTACCTCAAACGGTTAAAACCGTAAGCTTAACAACAAGCATGCAACGCGTTTACTATCATTTCCCTTGTCATACGTTTCATACTAACCATACTAATAACATATAAACCCTAATGGTAAATACTACCATTACTAGGGTGTGTTTTTGTTTTTGTTTTTGTTTTTTTCAAACCTTCCACATATCGTGCATCCTTATTCATTTATCAACATCTAAAAACCATTCTTAAACAACTTGGGGACATATAACAAGCACTTAGTGAGCATATACCGTTAACACAAAATTTCTAGAGCTTAATTAAAAAAAACACAATTAACCACACCATTCAAGCTTCCTAAAGCCTATCATGCATAAATCAAGCTCAATAAACCATTACATGAAGAAAAGAGAGAAGATGAGCTTATGCTCTATACATCTCATACTTGGAAATACACATAAGAATCTTGCTCCATACTTGAATAAAAACTTAGGGATTTAGAGGATTTACCTCAAGAACTTGGAAGATAATCTTTAAACTTGAATCCAAAATTTTCTTTCTTAATTTTCTTCTCCAAAAAATTCGACCAAGCCTTGTTCTCTCTCTTCCCTTTGTGTTCGGCTTTTGTGGGAGAGTCGGTGACTAAAATGGTGAATTAAAGGGTCAAAATAACTAAAATGGTAAAATTCACATACAACACCTATTTATAGGTGATTTCACTTTCTTCAAATTTGCAATTGAATCCCTCCAAAAAGAAGTAATTTCCCACAATTTCCATGCAAGGTGGCCGGCCAAGGGAAGGTAACTTAGTGAGCAAGCATATTCAATGATTATCTTATATAATACTTTCCATAATTTTCAAAATTTAAAAATTTGATTAATTATCTTTTGGTGATGAGGTGTCACTTGACTAAGGACCATTTGGCTTGTCTCCCATAATACAGTCCAATATCATACTAATATGAATATTATCAATACTGTTTCCAACTAAAAACAGTACTGTTATACTGAGCTGCAGTCCAAAATTCATCTGTGTTTAACTGAACTGCGTAAAAAAAAATTTCTCCGGACTTGAAACCTCTTAGCCTTAATACTCTAAATATTGAGCTTGATTTTCTATAGTAGTCCCGTACCTTATATTCACTTCCATATTCATAATGACGGTTTTTCACAGTATAATTTCATACTGTTAATTATACTGCAGTACCATCACAATCATATCTTAAATTTTTCTGGTCAAACTT
>JAINRH010000304.1:0-11963 GCA_025413025.1 Ficus hispida
AATTAGCATTTCAAACAGTCAAGTTCACGTCAAAAAATTACCTTCCGGGTTGTGATTTAAGGTAATCTAAATCTTTCTTCATTTTTCGAAGGCTATAGCTACTCCGTCGAGCCAAAATTGATCTGCATCTAAATTTCAAGGAACTTGGATAATTTAAAATACTTTTAAACGTAATCCAATGGTCTACTTCGGGTCTAATATCGACTTCTACATAACGAGTTATGGTCATTTCAACATTTACTTCATTTTCCTAAGCCTATTGCCTTCTCTGGCAACAGAAAATTTGTCTGTATCAAAATTTCTAGAATTTTGGATCATTAAAGATGTTTTGAACAGAATTCCACTGATCTAATTCGTGTCAAAAAACACCCTCCGGATAATGATTATGGTTTCTCAATATCTACTCTATTGTTCGAAGCTATAGCCTTTTCCGACGATCAATTTGGCCCAGATCAAAATTTGTAGAATTTTAAATCATTAATATTGCTCTAATCAAACGATCAAGTTCACATCGAAAATTGCCTTCCGGGTGGTGATTTACGGTAATCTAAATATTTTCTCCATTTTTCAAGCTATAGCCTACTCCGTTAAGCCAAAATTGGTCTGTATCTAAATTTCAAGCAACTTTGATAATTTAAAATGCCTTTAAATGTAATCCAACAGTCTATTTCGAGTCTAGAACCGACTTCTACATAACGAGTTATAGTCATTTCAACATTTATTATATTTTCTAAGCCTATAGCCTTCTCTGACAACAGAAAATTTGTCAGTCTAAAAATTTCTAGAACTTTGGATAATTTAAAACATGCTTTCAATAGAATTCGACTAATCCAATTTGTGTCGAAAAACTCCTTCTGGATTATGATTTTAAGGTATGCTCAATATCTACATCGTTTTCCAAAGGCGATAGCATTCTCCGTCGAACGAAAATTAGTCCGGATCAAAATTTCTATAATTTTAAATCAATAAATCTTGCTCTAAATAGATTACAAACGGTCCATTTCATTGAAAAATACTTTCCCTTTGGTGATTTAAGGTAGTTCTAAATATTTTCTTCATTTTTCGAAGGCCATAGCCTAGTCCGCTGAGCCAAAATTGGTTGCATCTAAATTTCAAGCAACTTGGATAATTTAAAAATTCTTTTAAATGTAATCCAACCGTCTACTTCGGGTCTAAAACCGACTTCTACATAACGAGTTATAGTCATTTCAACATTTATTATATTTTCCTAAGCATATAACCTTCTCTAACAACAGAAAAGTTGTCAGTCTAAAAATTTCTAGAACTTTGGATAATTAAAACATGTTTTCAATAGAATTCGATTAATCCAATTTGTGTCGAAAAACTCCTTCCGGATTATGATTTTAAGGTATGCTCAATATCTACATCGTTTTCCCAAGGCGATAGCCTTCTCCGTCGAACAAAAATTAGTCCGGATCAAAATTTCTATAATTTTAAATCAATAAATCTAGCTCTAAATAGATTACAAACGGTCCATTTCACGTTGAAAAATACCTTCCCTTTGGTGATTTAAGGTAGTCTAAATATTTTCTTCATTTTTCGAAGGCCATAGCCTAGTCCGCTGAGCCAAAATTGGTTTGCATCTAAATTTCAAGCAACTTGGATAATTTAAAAATTCTTTTAAATGTAATCCAACCGTCTACTTCGGGTCTAAAACCGACTTCTACATAACGAGTTATAGTCATTTCAACATTTATTATATTTTCCTAAGCATATAACCTTCTCTGACAACAGAAAAGTTGTCAGTCTAAAAATTTCTAGGACTTTAGATAATTAAAACATTTTTCAATATAATTCGATTAATCCAATTTGTGTCGAAAACTCCTTCCGGATTATGATTTTAAGGTATGCTCAATATCTACATCGTTTCCAAAGGCGATAGCCTTCTCCGTCGAACGAAATTAGTCCGGATCAAAATTTCTATAATTTTAAATCAAATAAATCTAGCTCTAAATAGATTACAAACGTCCATTTCACGTTGAAAAATACCTTCCCTTTGGTGATTTAAGGTAGTCTAAATATTTCTTCATTTTTCGAAGGCCATAGCTGTAATACCTGATTTTCTTATGTCTGAACGATTCTATGTATAAATTTACATTGAACCGTAAAGGTATTTATGGAAAAAAGCCCAGTTAAGGGTTTTTAATTATGTTTTGTGAGTTTTATGACTTTATAAGACTCAAAAATGGTTATGTATTTAAGAAAACGACATTTTAGGTGATAAGGAACAAAATCGTGAATTTTACAAAAAGTCAAAGTTTGACCAAAACCGTCGCGGTTGACCAAAAGTCAACTGTTGACCATGAAATCAAACTTGACAAGAAGGTCCCTAATTGACAAGAACGTCGATGGTTGACCCGAAAAGTTTAAGAAATGACTTTATGTTTAGATATTGATCTGTATAAATTGCACCGGGTAAACCCGTGCCTTTTTGCAGATAAAAATTATGTTTAAGACATGAGAACCACCTTAGAAAATCAAGCACATTAAGTTGAAGCTTAGGGCAAAAGAGTTTGACGAACTAAGAAAAAATTTCATACCGTCCAGTATTACGCGGATGAATTTTGGACTGCAGTTCGGTAAACCAATACTGTGCATAAGTGTAACCAGTATTGAAAATACCTGTGATGACTTAAATATGGACTGCTTATTAGCAAAAGAGCCAAACAAGCTTAAGCTTTGGCTTACCTCATTACCTTTTTATTTTGACATCATTAGTTGAATTAAGGAAAATTGGAAGAAATGAGTTGTCTTCCACCATTGATGATGGCCGGCCACATGCCCCCTAAATGTCCAATTTTCTGATTTTTTGAGGACCAAAATGTGCAATTATGAGAAGTTTCCAACCTCTATAAATAGGGGTGGCCTTTGTTCACAATTAAAGAGAAAACTTAGCCAAACTCTTGCATTTTTTTCTTCACAAAAATCCGGACTTAAGGGAGAAGAGAAAGGCAAGAAAAATTTGCAAAACTAAGAGTGTGTAGGGCTTAGAGTGGTCGGATTCAAGGTGGGAACCAAGCCAAAAGTTGGGAAAAATTTTAGAACCCATTTCCCTAGCAAGGCCGGTTCTAGGGGGGGAGGAACCAAGCTAGGAGGCAGCCGGATTTTGGTGTTAGAGGCAGCCAACTTTGTGTCTTTTGGTGGCTGAACTTAAGGCAAGAAAGGCAGCAAGTTTGCACTTGCCAATCACCAAATCAGCCGGTGATTTGAGACGGAGGAAGGAAGCCGAAATCTTAGCTCACCGAGCCTAACCGAGTAAGGTAAAAACCTTAACCGATCAAGTTTCATTTAAATTTCATATGGTGAAATTTAAATGTATTTAAGCTATGGTTTGTAAGGGTATAAGCCCACTTTTAAATTCTGCTCTAGTTGGTAAATTATGTGCATGTGCTTGATTTGTTTAAGCTTAGGGTTTGGTGGTTCATTTATGTGCATATTGTGCATGATAAGTGTTTGATTGAATGCTTAGGGTTTTGTAGGATTATGATTTACGTTCAATTTGGTTTGCATGTTGAAATTTGAACGTTAGAAACGTTATGCATGTCTGATTTAGGCTCCCGATGAGTTCGGTTGAGGTAGGGTGGACGTTTTAGGACGAACACGAAATTTTAAACCGAAAACTGTCAACTCGGGTGGGAACTGACCAGTTTCGGGAAAAACAGTTTTTGAGGCCTTTAGAGGCCGAATCAGGGGAAACTCAAAACATGAAAGTTTTTAAGTAGAGTTTTTCCTAGAGGAAAACGCGGACAGTTTTGTAAAATGAGGCTCCAATGGCCTCAGTTTTTACCAAAACCCGTGCCTAAGGTGTCCAGGACCCGAGCACGGCCAGGACAAGTTCCTCAGGGGTTTTGACCACGAAAACGCCAGAACTGGGTTTTACCCAAAACATAAAAGTTGTAGAGTTTTTAAATGTTTACAACTTTCATGAAGACAAGTTTTACAGATTCAGTCTTGATTTTAAGATGAAAATGAATTTCGGAGAACTGTACAGGAATTATGGAAATCCTGTACAGGATTTACAAAGTTGACACAGAAAATGCATATTTTTGCAGTTTCACTGCAAATGGACATTGAGAAACTGTTCCAAAGGCAGTTTCCAATAGTCAATAAATTTATAAGTCTCGTTTTAAGATTTTCAATCCTTAAAATTAAACAAAAGAGTTTAAATACAAAAAATTAAGGTTTTCATTTCCTAAAAATAAGATTTTAAAACCAAAGTTAAAAACTACCCGAATAGGGTTACCAAAGTAACCAGTTAGGATAACGTGAAAATAAGTAAGGGCTTATAACTAAGGTTATAAAAGAATGTTGGTTATACTACCAACAGTTCTAACCCTTACTTTTATTTAATTTCAGAACGTTGTACGACGAGGTGTCCCAGCGGAACCTAACTCCACGATTGGACACCGCATTCACGAACGAAGTAAGTACAACTCCGCCTACAGCATAGGCTTGTTGTGAATACTTGCCTAAGTATGATTGCTAGTTATGAATGCTACATGTTACATGCTCAGTGTTATAGATTAGCTTAGGAATGTTATGATTCTATGTTATGAACGTATGTTTTGTATGCTATGGTCTATAGAAGCATGATTAGGGTTAAGTTATGTTAAGATTAATTGAGTGAAACATCACGATGCATGTTCACTAATTAACAAATAAAAGATTAAGTTATGATGGCAAGCAATTGCCTGTGTCGTACCGACCCGCGTTAGGTCGGGTTGAGCTATGGCAAGAGTAAGTCCATAGAGCGCGCCCGGTACGAACACTCATGTTATGGGGCCAAAAGTAAGGTTAAGTTAAGAAAGTTATGAAGAGATAAGAGAGCATAAGGAAGCATAAACGGATCATGCATACGATATGTCAAGTTATGTTATGAAATGTTATGCCATGTTATGATTAAGTTATGTTATGAAATGTTATGCCATGTTATGATTAAGTTATGTTATGAAATGTTATGCCATGTTATGATTAAGAAAGGTTATGAAATGGTATGCTATGTTATGGTATACAATGTTATGTTAGGTTAGATTATGTTGTGTTTTTAATATTGCGGTATTAATAGTTGTACTTGCTGAGCTTTCGCTCACTGTCTTACGTCTATGCTGTAGGTAAGCAACCTGCCAGTAATCAATGATACAAGATGGAAGGCGAGGTGTGCTGGACTGTGAAATGTGGGAATAATGCCGCCACACGTTTTGTTTATTATGTCAATATTTTACAAGCTTTGTTTATACCTACACAACGCTTTAATTATTCAGTATAATTATTTACGTAGGTGCGTATATATATTTATACGGCTTAAAAAAAAAAAATATTTCCGTTGTTTTACGTATAAGTACGTAAGTATGTATGTATGTATGTACGGTAACGGCCTGTGCTAGGCAGGTCGTTACAATAGCCTAGTCCGCTGAGCCAAAATTGGTTTGCATCTAAATTTCAAGCAACTTGGATAATTTAAAAATTCTTTTAAATGTAATCCAACCGTCTACTTCGGGTCTAAAACCGACTTCTACATAACGAGTTATAGTCATTTCAACATTTATTATATTTTCCTAAGCATATAACCTTCTCTGACAACAGAAAAGTTGTCAGTCTAAAAATTTCTAGAACTTTAGATAATTAAAACATGTTTTCAATATAATTCGATTAATCCAATTTGTGTCGAAAAACTCCTTCCGGATTATGATTTTAAGGTATGCTCAATATCTACATCGTTTTCCAAAGGCGATAGCCTTCTCCGTCGAACGAAAATTAGTCCGGATCAAAATTTCTATAATTTTAAATCAATAAATCTTGCTCTAAATAGATTACAAACGGTCCATTTCACATTGAAAAATACCTTCGCTTTGGTGATTTAAGGTAATCTACATATTTTCTTCATTTTTCGAAGGCCATAGCCTTCTCCGTTGAGCCAAAATTGGTTTGCATCTAAATTTCAAGCAACTTGGATAATTTAAAAATTCTTTTAAATGTAATCCAACCGTCTACTTCGGGTCTAAAACCGACTTCTACATAACGAGTTATAGTCATTTCAACATTTATTATATTTTCCTAAGCATATAACCTTCTCTAACAACAGAAAAGTTGTCAGTCTAAAAATTTCTAGAACTTTGGATAATTAAAACATGTTTTCAATAGAATTCGATTAATCCAATTTGTGTCGAAAAACTCCTTCCGGATTATGATTTTAAGGTATGCTCAATATCTACATCGTTTTCCCAAGGCGATAGACTTCTCCGTCGAACAAAAATTAGTCCGGATCAAAATTTCTATAATTTTAAATCAATAAATCTAGCTCTAAATAGATTACAAACGGTCCATTTCACGTTGAAAAATACCTTCCCTTTGGTGATTTAAGGTAGTCTAAATATTTTCTTCATTTTTCGAAGGCCATAGCCTAGTCCGCTGAGCCAAAATTGGTTTGCATCTAAATTTCAAGCAACTTGGATAATTTAAAAATTCTTTTCAATGTAATCCAACCGTCTACTTCGGGTCTAAAACCGACTTCTACATAACGAGTTATAGTCATTTCAACATTTATTATATTTTCCTAAGCATATAACCTTCTCTGACAACAGAAAAGTTGTCAGTCTAAAAATTTCTAGGACTTTAGATAATTAAAACATGTTTTCAATATAATTCGATTAATCCAATTTGTGTCGAAAAACTCCTTCCGGATTATGATTTTAAGGTATGCTCAATATCTACATCGTTTTCCAAAGGCGATAGCCTTCTCCGTCGAACGAAAATTAGTCCGGATCAAAATTTCTATAATTTTAAATCAATAAATCTAGCTCTAAATAGATTACAAACGGTCCATTTCACGTTGAAAAATACCTTCCCTTTGGTGATTTAAGGTAGTCTAAATATTTTCTTCATTTTTCGAAGGCCATAGCTGTAATACCTGATTTTCTTATGTCTGAACGATTCTATGTATAAATTTACATTGAACCGTAAAGGTATTTATGGAAAAAGCCCAGTTAAGGGTTTTAATTATGTTTTGTGAGTTTTATGACTTTATAAGACTCAAAAATGGTTATGTATTTAAGAAAACGACCTTTTAGGTGATAAGGAACAAAATCGTGAAATTTTACAAAAAGTCAAAGTTTGACCAAAACCGTCGCGGTTGACCAAAAGTCAACTGTTGACCATGAAAGTCAAAACTTGACAAGAAGGTCCTAATTGACAAGAACGTCGATGGTTGACCCGAAAAGTTTAAGAAATGACTTTATGTTTAGATATTGATCTGTATAAATTGCACCGGGTAAACCCGTGCCTTTTTGCAGATAAAAAGTTATGTTTAAGACATGAGAACCACCTTAGAAAATCAAGCACATTAAGTTGAAGCTTAGGGCAAAAGAGTTTGACGAACTAAGAAAAAATTTCATACCGTCCAGTATTACGCGGATGAATTTTGGACTGCAGTTCGGTAAACCAATACTGTGCATAAGTGTAACCAGTATTGAAAATACCTGTGATGACTTAAATATGGACTGCTTATTAGCAAAAGAGCCAAACAAGCTTAAGCTTTGGCTTACCTCATTACCTTTTTTATTTTGACATCATTAGTTGAATTAAGGAAAATTGGAAGAAATGAGTTGTCTTCCACCATTGATGATGGCCGGCCACATGCCCCCCTAAATGTCCAATTTTCTGATTTTTTGAGGACCAAAATGTGCAATTATGAGAAGTTTCCAACCTCTATAAATAGGGGTGGCCTTTGTTCACAATTAAAGAGAAAACTTAGCCAAACTCTTGCATTTTTTTCTTCACAAAAATCCGGACTTAAGGGAGAAGAGAAAGGCAAGAAAAATTTGCAAAACTAAGAGTGTGTAGGGCTTAGAGTGGTCGGATTCAAGGTGGGAACCAAGCCAAAAAGTTGGGAAAAATTTTAGAACCCATTTCCCTAGCAAGGCCGGTTCTAGGGGGGGAGGAACCAAGCTAGGAGGCAGCCGGATTTTGGTGTTAGAGGCAGCCAACTTTGTGTCTTTTGGTGGCTGAACTTAAGGCAAGAAAGGCAGCAAGTTTGCACTTGCCAATCACCAAATCAGCCGGTGATTTGAGACGGAGGAAGGAAGCCGAAATCTTAGCTCACCGAGCCTAACCGAGTAAGGTAAAAACCTTAACCGATCAAGTTTCATTTAAATTTCATATGGTGAAATTTAAATGTATTTAAGCTATGGTTTGTAAGGGTATAAGCCCACTTTTAAATTCTGCTCTAGTTGGTAAATTATGTGCATGTGCTTGATTTGTTTAAGCTTAGGGTTTGGTGGTTCATTTATGTGCATATTGTGCATGATAAGTGTTTGATTGAATGCTTAGGGTTTTGTAGGATTATGATTTACGTTCAATTTGGTTTGCATGTTGAAATTTGAACGTTAGAACGTTATGCATGTCTGATTTAGGCTCCCGATGAGTTCGGTTGAGGTAGGGTGGACGTTTTAGGACGAACACGAAATTTTAAACCGAAAACTGTCAACTCGGGTGGGAACTGACCAGTTTCGGGAAAAACAGTTTTTGAGGCCTTTAGAGGCCGAATCAGGGGAAACTCAAACATGAAAGTTTTTAAGTAGAGTTTTTCCTAGAGGAAAACGCGGACAGTTTTGTAAAATGAGGCTCCAATGGCCTCAGTTTTTACCAAAACCCGTGCCTAAGGTGTCCAGGACCCGAGCACGGCCAGGACAAGTTCCTCAGGGGTTTTGACCACGAAAACGCCAGAACTGGGTTTTACCCAAAACATAAAAGTTGTAGAGTTTTTAAATGTTTACAACTTTCATGAAGACAAGTTTTACAGATTCAGTCTGGATTTTAAGATGAAAATGAATTTCGGAGAACTGTACAGGAATTATGGAAATCCTGTACAGGATTTACAAAGTTGACACAGAAAATGCATATTTTTGCAGTTTCACTGCAAATGGACATTGAGAAACTGTTCCAAAGGCAGTTTCCAATAGTCAATAAATTTATAAGTCTCGTTTTAAGATTTTCAATCCTTAAAATTAAACAAAAGAGTTTAAATACAAAAATTAAGGTTTTCATTTCCTAAAAATAAGATTTTAAAACCAAAGTTAAAAACTACCCGAATAGGGTTACCAAAGTAACCAGTTAGGATAACGTGAAAATAAGTAAGGGCTTATAACTAAGGTTATAAAAGAATGTTGGTTATACTACCAACAGTTCTAACCCTTACTTTTATTTAATTTCAGAACGTTGTACGACGAGGTGTCCCAGCGGAACCTAACTCCACGATTGGACACCGCATTCACGAACGAAGTAAGTACAACTCCGCCTACAGCATAGGCTTGTTGTGAATACTTGCCTAAGTATGATTGCTAGTTATGAATGCTACATGTTACATGCTCAGTGTTATAGATTAGCTTAGGAATGTTATGATTCTATGTTATGAACGTATGTTTTGTATGCTATGGTCTATAGAAGCATGATTAGGGTTAAGTTATGTTAAGATTAATTGAGTGAAACATCACGATGCATGTTCACTAATTAACAAATAAAAGATTAAGTTATGATGGCAAGCAATTGCCTGTGTCGTACCGACCCGCGTTAGGTCGGGTTGAGCTATGGCAAGAGTAAGTCCATAGAGCGCGCCCGGTACGAACACTCATGTTATGGGGCCAAAAGTAAGGTTAAGTTAAGAAAGTTATGAAGAGATAAGAGAGCATAAGGAAGCATAAACGGATCATGCATACGATATGTCAAGTTATGTTATGAAATGTTATGCCATGTTATGATTAAGTTATGTTATGAAATGTTATGCCATGTTATGATTAAGTTATGTTATGAAATGTTATGCCATGTTATGATTAAGAAAGGTTATGAAATGGTATGCTATGTTATGGTATACAATGTTATGTTAGGTTAGATTATGCTGTGTTTTTAATATTGCGGTATTAATAGTTGTACTTGCTGAGCTTTCGCTCACTGTCTTACGTCTATGCTGTAGGTAAGCAACCTGCCAGTAATCAATGATACAAGATGGAAGGCGAGGTGTGCTGGACTGTGAAATGTGGGAATAATGCCGCCACACGTTTTGTTTATTATGTCAATATTTTACAAGCTTTGTTTATACCTACACAACGCTTAATTATTCAGTATAATTATTTACGTAGGTGCGTATATATATTTATACGGCTTAAAAAAAAAAAAAATATTTCCGTTGTTTTACGTATAAGTACGTAAGTATGTATGTATGTATGTACGGTAACGGCCTGTGCTAGGCAGGTCGTTACAATAGCCTAGTCCGCTGAGCCAAATTGGTTTGCATCTAAATTTCAAGCAACTTGGATAATTTAAAAATTCTTTTAAATGTAATCCAACCGTCTACTTCGGGTCTAAAACCGACTTCTACATAACGAGTTATAGTCATTTCAACATTATTATATTTTCCTAAGCATATAACCTTCTCTGACAACAGAAAAGTTGTCAGTCTAAAAATTCTAGAACTTTAGATAATTAAAACATGTTTTCAATATAATTCGATTAATCCAATTTGTGTCGAAAAACTCCTTCCGGATTATGATTTTAAGGTATGCTCAATATCTACATCGTTTTCCAAAGGCGATAGCCTTCTCCGTCGAACGAAAATTAGTCCGGATCAAAATTTCTATAATTTAAATCAATAAATCTTGCTCTAAATAGATTACAAACGGTCCATTTCACATTGAAAAATACCTTCGCTTTGGTGATTTAAGGTAATCTACATATTTTCTTCATTTTTCGAAGGCCATAGCCTTCTCCGTTGAGCCAAAATTGGTTTGCATCTAATTTCAAGCACTTGGATAATTTAAAATTCTTTTAAATGTAATCCAACCGTCTATTCGGGTCTAAAACCGACTTCTACATAACGAGTTATAGTCATTTCAACATTTATTATATTTCCTAAGCATATAACTTCTCTAACAACAGAAAAGTTGTCAGTCTAAAATTTCTAGAACTTTGGATAATTAAAACATGTTTTCAATAGAATTCGATTAATCCAATTTGTGTCGAAAAACTCCTTCCGGATTATGATTTTAAGGTATGCTCATATCTACATCGTTTTCCCAAGGCGATAGACTTCTCCGTCGAACAAAAATTAGTCCGGATCAAATTTCTATAATTTTAAATCAATAAATCTAGCTCTAAATAGATTAAAACGGTCCATTTCACGTTGAAAAATACCTTCCTTTGGTGATTAAGGTAGTCTAAATATTTTCTTCATTTTCGAAGGCCATAGCCTAGTCGCTGAGCAAAATTGGTTTGCATCTAAATTTCAAGCAACTTGGATAATTTAAAAATTCTTTTAAATGTAATCCAACCGTCTACTTCGGGTCTAAAACCGACTTCTACATAACGAGTTATAGTCATTTCAACATTTATTATATTTTCCTAAGCATATAACTTCTCTACAACAGAAAAGTTGTCAGTCTAAAAATTTCTAGAACTTTGGATAGTTAAAACATGTTTTCAATAGAATTCGATTAATCCAATTTGTGTCGAAAACTCCTTCCGGATTATGATTTTAAGGTATGCTCAATATCTACATCGTTTTCCCAAGGCGATAGCCTTCTCCGTCGAACAAAAATTAGTCCGGATCAAATTTCTATAATTTTAAATCAATAAATCTAGCTCTAAATAGATTACAAACGGTCCATTTCACGTTGAAAATACTTCCCTTTGGTGATTTAAGGTAGTCTAAATATTTTTCTTCATTTTTCGAAGGATAGCTGTATACCTGATTTTCTTATGTCTGAACGATTCTATGTAAATTTACATTGAACCGTAAAGGTATTATGGAAAAAGCCCAGTTAAGGGTTTTTAATTATGTTTTGTGAGTTTTATGACTTTATAAGACTCAAAAATGGTTATGTATTTAAGAAAACGACCTTTTAGGTGATAAGGAACAAATCGTGAAATTTTACAAAAAGTCAAAGTTTGACCAA
>JAINRH010000305.1:0-24404 GCA_025413025.1 Ficus hispida
AATATTTTTCGGTTATAAGACCCTCTTCTAACACAAGCAAACGGGTCACACAGCGTAACCCACAACGGAAATGTTAATTAAGGGTTCATGTAGAGGATTATAATCTTAACTTAAACCTCAATCCGTATAGTTAATTCTGGGCTTGGGCAAGGCCCTAGTAACTCGAAATAATTTTTCGGCTACTAACGCAGTATCTTTTTCATTTTAATCTTGAAAACCTTGAACTTGTTTAAGATGTCATTTTTCTTGTTTATTTACGTAAGTTTGGTGAATAGCACCCAAACTTGTCTTGAAAATTACAAAACACTTGAAAAAATTTCTATAAAACATTAGGGGATCGAAAACCGCCTTTGGAACGGTTTTCGGGTTTGAAAATGATGTTTGCAAGTAAAAAAAAACGTTTTTCCTAGTCATTGGTCTAGAGAATCCCGTGCATGAGATTTTGCTCACTGCGCGGATTTTGTTTGAAAATTCATAACTTAAAATGTAAAACGAATTTGGAAACACTTTCTTCACGAAAGTTATAGCTAACAAAAAGATCTAAAACTTTCATGTTTTGAACATTTTCTGATTCTGGCTCAGTTAATACCAGTTTTTGTTTGAACATATGTGAATCGCTGGAACCTGATCACCCTGACCAGTTCTCGGTTTTTCTTCAAAACAAAGGCCATTGAAGCCTTATTTTAAAATATGTCCACGTTGTCCCCTAGGAAACACCCTAACGAACAACTTTCGTGTTTTAAGTTTTTACCCATTCGGCCTCTAAGGACCTGTAAGTCTCACTTTTCCGAGCTGCCGGGTGTTGGACCCGAGAGCAGTTTTGGTGTTAGTCCAAATTTTACGTCCCTATACGTTGCTCTAGCTCGACCGCCCAATGCGGGACCTAATAACACATGCACGTCTTCTAACGTCCCTCATACACATAAAATTTTAAATCCCGTGCTTCGGATTCAACTCAAGGCCGAGACCCTCCCTTGGTCCACGGTTTTGAGAGAAAAACACCCATTCAACAAAACTCAACCAAAACATCATACAAACCCTAGAACATGCATCTAGAAATTTGATAAACACAATAGAGGCATGAAACCCTTAAATATAAACCCTAACATGCATCTCTAGCACACAAAAAATCATAGAGCATTACTCCAACCAAACATGCAAAATAATCACCTCAAAAACCTAAATCAAGCATAAAAATATACCCTAAGCTATTTAGGGCCAAAACCGAAATTTATGAGCTCAAGCTCTTACAAATTTTTTTGTGCTTGAAATACATAGTAAAACCCTTGAGAAAATGAACCAAAAATTTGAACCAAGAACTAGAGTAAGATTCGGATTTTACCTCAAAAAAATCCGGGTGACACTAGCTTGATCCTAGTTGAAATTTAGCCTCCAATGGTGCACGGTTTGGACCTCAACAATGGTCACAAAAATTTTGTTAACTTCCTCCCCAACCAACCTTAGAAAAGAGAAGAAAAATGCCAAAAATCTTACCTTTGAACTCACAAAAACCGAAGCTTTAGGGGGGGGTTCTTCACAACTTTTTGGCTTGATTTTTCTCTTGGTTTCTTAGCTCTCTCTCTCTCTCTCTCTCTCTCTCTTTCTCTCGGAATTTTTGGAGTGAAAGTGCCGAATGATATGGCTGAGAAAGGGGTTAAGAGCTGCTGAACTTTGGGGTTTGAAATCCCTACAAATAGTGTCTCTAGCTAGGGGAAATCATAGGCTTTCTTTTCCAAGAAAATTTGGTTCAAAACTTGCCAATTGGTCCTCCAATTTTTGCAAGCTATTGCTCACAAGGACATGAGTGGCCGGCTGCTAGAGGGGAAGAAATGGAAGAGTGGTTGACAACCCATAGATGAGGTGTCACAAGCTCATTGGTCCATGTGTGTGGAGGATTAAATCCTAACTTAGCTTAATTGTGATGTAATTAAGCTTAAAGGCTTGTTTGGTTCAATCTTTTTGAAAAATTGTGTAATTTCAACACATTGCAATAAATTTTTAATACTGAGTTGCTTAAATACTCAGTATCGAAAATTATACTGCGTTAAAATTTTCGATCTGTGAAAAACTCGATCGGAAAATCTTTTCTCATAAATTTCCGAATCCTTTCGCCCTGAACTCTAGCTTAGTATGCTTGATTTTTCTAAGGTGATTTCCATTCTTATTAAAACTCATCTTGATTACGAAATGAGTTTTTAGCAGTAATTTCACTTATACTGTGATCTTAAAAAAAAATATTCTTGTTTGACGTTTTCGACCGTTTCGGTCTAACCGACTTAATGGTCAACGTCGACTTGTCTTGAAATGTGCAAATACGACCTCCTTCACTCATAAAGGTCTATTGCGAGTTCATACAATTTGTTTTTGAGTCTTAATAAATCTTAAGAACTCATTAAACAATTTAAGTTCTAAAACGAACTTCCTCATGAAATACCGATTACGGTAAACATTTACACGAAATTTCTATAAAATATGAATCGAAGAAATTCGGGTGTTACAAGAGTGTTCATCTGGCGCGTTCAGAATAAGTGACTTTGTACTCGCCGCAAAGTGGCTGAAATAGAGGTTCTTGCGTCTCAGAAGTTTGGAGGTTTTTGAGAACATACAGGGGCTTCTGTAAGGGATGTTTTTCAAGCCTCTTGGATTCATGAACGCCTACAAAGTTGATGAGGCTTTGGAATTTGCTGGACAATTTAACTCGTGCAACCTATGGTTTGAATGCGACGCCTCTTATGTAGTTGATCTTCTTCGTTGCCGAAGTAAAACAGTCCCTTGGAGGCGGCTTGCCAAATGGTCCCGCACCTTGAATTACCTGACAAATTCAGTTATTGTGTCAGATTGGCAATCATGTTGCTGTCAGAATGGCTAAGCACACAATGAATCCACAGAACACGGCGTGGTGGTCTAATTTCACGAATTTTTGTTCTAATGCTGTTGGTCATGAAATGGCAGGTTATCCTAGCTATAGATTAACTCGTTAGCCAACCTTCTGTGGTAATTATGTGCTCTTTTTTCCTTCTAGTTTTTTTCCCATAGGGTTTTGGCTAGAGGGTTTTTAACGAGGCATAATTGTTGCTTTACTCTCAAGATGATAGTTATGGCTTGATTCTATGAGACTAGCTTCCGACTTTTGTATAGTTTCAACTAGTTTTTTTTGCCTCTTCAGGATGTGTTCTTTTTCCCCCTCTGTTGCTCGACTATTTTGTATTTTTCATTCTTCTTAATAATATTGAGTTGGGGATTTGGTAAAGGACTAGTATTTCAAACAGGTGCCGATCTAATTGAGATGTGCTTGAAATCCCTAACACTAGTTATCTCCTTCCTAAGTTAATATATATATATATAGAATCTTTATATCCGATTAGTTAGAATCAAGTTGAAGCTGTGAAAAATAGCTCTTTTCACGAACAGTTCTTTACTAGCAAATCATTCCTATTTTTATGATTGACCAAGCCTGATGTAAATAGGGTAGAGGGAAATCAAGGGTGGGGTTGTGCCCCGTCATTGAGCGGGTTGCCGAGCAGGACGGGGCAAGGCCCACTTATACCAATAGATTGGCCCCGTATACACTTAAGAATGTTTGGAAATCGTATAAGATAGCTTTTAATTTGTGAAACAGAAGCAGGTATAGAACTGCATTTTAGAATGGTGCTTGTAGAAAACTGCATTTTGGGATGGTTAAAGAAAATTGCATTTGGTAAATCTTGCATTTACTTTGTAAATTTTGTGTTTCTTGATTAACTACCAAAAGGAAGGGGGGGTGTGTGTGGAACCTAGAAGGGATTATAAATACACTATTTTATGTAGATATATACATAAATATTCAGCCTAAATGTAAGAAATTCCTTTCGTACATGACAATACAACCACATGCTCTTTCCTTTTTCTTCTTCTTCACCCGTTTACCAACCACACCCCCCCCCCCCCCCCCCCCCCCCCCCCCCCCTCCTCCCTCTTTTATTTTTATTTATTTATTTTTTATCTCTTTGCGGATTGCTATAGGTTGAATATTTATGTATATATCTACAGATATATACACACCATACATATACGTAAACATATATTACGTAATATGCTACACATATACACAAAGATAATGTAATATACTTACATTTAAAATATTTCTTTAATTAAATAATCACACAAAATTATCAAACCATTATAAAAAAAAAAATTTCATCAATTTGGCATGAACTCTGTTCTAGCACATCAAATCCTCGTCACGTTACCTGTAAAAATAAACTTAACATAATGTTAGAATTAACTAATTGCTTTCCCATCATATTATCCATGTTAATTTCTAATATTAAATTTCTAACATTATTATTAGTTTGGATTTTATGCACTACAGTTCTCGCCATTATGGGGTTGGGCGCTTGCTTGAGTTTTTTTATTTTTATTTTTTTCATATTTTTTAAATGTTTTGTAATATCAAATTAGGTGTGGTAGGTTTAATTATTTTTTAGTATATCTTTTCGATCTTGACCATATAAGATCAATTTGGTAAAAAATTTGTACCTCATTAATAGGGAAAAATCATGAGGGCTGATTGCAGAATTCCCCATTAAAAAAAAAAAAAAGAGTTAACTTAAATATTTTTTATGGCTTCATGGTTCTTGTATTTTGTTATTTTCTTTTAATCGGCAGGCTTATAGTTGTGTCTTACCATAAGTTAAACATTTTTCCTTAATTTAACTTTTGCCTTCATTTAAAGGCATTGTTTTTTTTTTTTGAAGATAAGATGTCCCTTATGGTCAAGGATAAAAATATCGATATCGATAGAAATATCGGTAGTCCAATTTTACGAATTTCAGAGATATTATCGATTTCAGTGAAAATATCGAAAAAATTATGGAAGTTACTAAAATATAGTTTAAAATATATTTTTAACATTTTATGATAGCACAAATATTAAAAAGATAGATAACTACACAAGTTTTACATAAGTAATATATTATATCTTATATATCTTAATACTAAAAGGAATTCTTATAAGTTTCAGATATGTTTGGAATGCCATCCTGATTTAAGCAAAATTGGTATCATGACATTATTTGAATAGAGTTGAATATAGTTGAAAACATGTTAATATGTAGGTTTATTGATCTCTTCCCAACCTATTTCCATAAATAAGAATTTGTGCAAAGTTTGTAAAAAGTCTAGGAGAATATATTCTCTCAGTTTTTATGTGCCATCTTTTATTTTATTTCTATCTTTTTTTTTTTATAAGATAATTACAACATGTTAGCTGCTAGTTGCTCTATGTCACCATTTATTTTAAAAAATAGAAGATAATTATAGTGTGCTAAAAGAGATAATAAATGATAGAAATCCAAAATTTAGAAAATTTTCAAACTACAATTTTCACATGAAATTTATGATATTTCCACTGAAATTTCCGATATTTTCTCAAAACTTCTCGATACTTTGTAAAAGTTGCACTACGTTTTACTGATATCGATATTTTTACCGATATTTCCCGATATATACCAATATTTTTCTAATATTTTGATGGAAAAGATATTACACCTAAAAGATATTTTAGTATCCCTCAAACACGAAAATATTAGTGAAAATTTCAGAAATATCATGGATATTTACAACCATGCTTATGGTACACAAACCTGAAGAAATAATAACTTGAATTATCCATTTTTGGGAGCTTGTTTTAAAATATATATGTTTTTCAATAATATTGTGTAGGGTGATTATATTAGCACCCACCTCTTAACTCTTCACATCCTCTCTTAAATACATATCATTTTTATTTCTAAAATAGTTAAATTTACGTACTACACATCCATATAAATTCTAAAATTAATATTCTGAAACACAAATGTTGTTCCACTATTTTAAATATATTTTTGCACCCTTTATATTAACTTTCTATATCTTTATATCTCTCACTGTTTTTTTTATGGTTTTATTATTTTTATTTTAAGCTTTAGGCAAGGAGCTTCTTATTCTTTTTTTCCCCCCCATTATAAATACAAATAAGTAGATGTACTATTTATTTAATAAAATAAATATATATGCTACTACATTTAATATTTATTTTTTTATCCACGAAAGTGTAGATTCCAACCAATTATGCATTATAAAATTCGTTCCTGGCACTTTTTTTTTTATAATTTTTAATTTTTAAATATAATAGCCGATATAATTATTTCAAAAGATAATAGTACATATACTTAATATTATGTATAATTTGCTTATCTATGAAGAAAGGCACCACATGGCTAAAGTTTCAAATTAAAAAAAAAAAGGTAAGAGAGACAAAGATATGAAAAGATGAATATCAAATTAACAAAATGGGGTGTAAAAATATATTTGAGAGACAAAGGCGTCAAAAGGTGAATATCAAAAAAAAAAAAAAGCGTTTAAAAATATATATTTGAAATAGTTGAACAATATTTATTTTATAAAACGATAGTTTTGGAATTTATAGGAATGTGTAATAAGTAAATTTAATCACTTTAAAATTAAAAAGGATATGTATTTAAGAAGGATTTGTGGAGAGTTGAGAAGGGGGTCTAGCAGAACTACTCATTGTGTAAGTGTCTATTTAAAAAAAAAAAAAAAAAAAGTTTGCCCTTTTATTGTATTCAAAATCATTTATCTTTTGTTTGTTTGTTTGTTTGTTTGTTTTTTTTTTTTTGGCACATTGAAGATGAAAACCATGTAAGATTCGTTCGTTTAAAAGTAATTTTCATAATTAAGGAAGGCATATATTGATCTCCATCTTTTTTTTTTAAAGAAATTTTCATTATTATAAATATACGATCTTTATGATGATAATGATGATGATAAAAATAATTATTATTTTGTAGTTCCTTCCTTTCTCATCATTTTCATGTCATAATATCTTCATTATTATGATAAATAAGCTATTTATATATAAAAAAAAATTAGCCAAACACAAAAATTTTATATGAAAGAAATACAAAAATCATTCTTTATTTAAGTCTTTATCATAATCATCTTATTCATTTGTAGTGTGATCGTTTTTGTTTTTCGATTTATTATTTCAAATGTTCAACATTTCTTAATTTATACATTTTCTAATGATAATTAATGGGATTAGATGACTTTTTTTTTTTAAACATTTTTTTTTTACAATTCTTTATTTATTTATTTATTTATTTATTTTTAATTGTTTATGAAAGAGTAATGTTGTCTTTATATGTATTGTTTTAGATAATTGAAGAAAAAAAAAACAAACATTTTTTGAAACATGGACTCTCTTATTTTGGTGATGAGCTAATTCATGGATTTTTTTTGAACTTGGGGATGAGAAAATTCAAATTCTATATCTTTAGATGGAGTCAAGTATTGTATTATCGCTGGACTATGTCTACAATCATCTAATTCATGTATTTTGACTCGATTGTTTGTTTTGTTCCTTTTTTTTTTCCATAAAATTATGATAAAAATAATTTACTTTAAACTTTTAAAAAATAAATAATAATGTTTTTCGTAAATAGCATGATTGTTAGTAAATAACTTATTTATTTAAATAAATAAGTTTAGTTATTAAGATAAAAGTTATTATTTTTTTTTGGGGAAAGTTAGTACCTGAATGATACAAAATTTAAAAACCATTGCATCAATATGACATGAAAAATTAATACTAGACTAATATGATACAAAATTAAACTAAAGTTAATAACAATTTGTGTCATATTGATCAAGAATAGCGAATTTGTATCATGTTGGTTAATAAATGAAAAAAAGATGATTATTTAGGTAATTTTCTCATTTTTAGTAAATAACTTAGTTGCTTAGTAAATAAATTATTTACTTGTAGTAATGCTATTTACTTTGACAGTTGTGAAATTATATGATTTACTTATATAAAGTTTTGTTAAATATACTATTTACTTCTTCTCTCCGCGCCCCCCGTCTCTGTTTTTATTATTATTATTTTTCACTTTTTTATCAACATTAAGCTTTTCCCTCTTATCCTGCATGGAATCTAACGAAAAGTAATCTCAAATTCTTTGCTCAATTGATTCCATGATGGACGTAATTAATCTTTTATTACATACCTTTATTGTTCGTTGCTCGCCTTGAAGTCTTAAACTGTCGAATAAATGGAATTGTATCGGCAAGGGATAGTACAAAAGCCAAAACTAATTTTTCTTCGCCCCTTAAATTATAATATTCCCCCCTTCTCCAAATAAGAAATGCTAAATTTAACTATACAATTAAAATGCATAATAACTATTAGCTAATTACTATATTTGTCTATTTTTAAAATTTATAAAATTTGTCTACATTTGTCTATTTTTAAATTTTATAAATAATTTTTGTGCGGTAAAAACTTAAATAGAAGGAAAACTTGTATCCTTTTATTAGTGCAAAGATACAAATTAGAGAGTTCCGTGCGAGACTCTCTCCCTTTGGCTATCTTCTTTCCTTGTCTCTTCCATCCAACCGAACATAGTGAAATTTAATCCATGACTTCATAGGTATTCAAAAAAAAATTTTTGGTTAAGGTTTTCTTTTTAATCATAGGGTTTAGAGTCATGCCCGACTTTTTCACCTCTTTAAGGGGGCTTCCCTCTTGATCTGCATGGAATCCAAAGAAAAATAACTTATAAACACTTTATTGCTTTCGTACTGAATAATAAAGAAAAGAAAAGAATAAAACAAAAAGGAATAAGAGAAGAAAGTTATTTAATATGAATGTGCTTGACTAAGAACAAATAAAAGAATTTATTAGTAAGTGACACTATGAATATGACTCACTATATATAAATATTAGTTACAAGTATATAGAATTTGGGTAACTAAATATATCCTAAAATTCAAATAAATTTAAATTCTTAATAAAAAAGATAATTACAGATATGGAATAATGACTTTCTTTAAAAATTATGAAGTTAATTAATGTTTAGATTATTTTCATATATTTTAGTAAGCAGTAAGCAGGCACCAGTTATATTGGCAAAGTAGGGAGCATATATACCTTTCGTTGCCTCAAAAAAACAAATGTACCTTTGGTCGGCCTTTCGCTTTTGGTCTTTATTTGTTCGTTGCTTGCCTTGTAGTCTTAAACTTTTGTTTATTTGTTCATCACACTTTAGTCTTCGTATAATAAATGAAATTGCATTGGAAGGGATTAGTTACAAACGCCCAAACTCATTCATACCCATCTTTTCATCTCTTTCAAACACCAAACAAATCAGCCCAAACTCAACCAACTCATGGCTGAACCTTTAATTTCTGTCCTCCTGGAACAGTTGACTTCGGCCGCCGTCGGAGAGGTCAAACAGCAGATGCGACTCGTCACGTGTGTCAAGAAAGAAGTAGGAAAGCTCAACAGGAATCTCCAAGCCATTGAAGCTGTTGTTCTTGATGCCGAGAAGCGACAACTTCATGATCACTCCGTGACGCTTTGGTTGGAAAGACTCAAAGACGTGTCATACGACATTGACAACGTGCTGGACGAGTGGAACACGGCCATTTTGAAATTGAAGATTGAAGAGGAACAAAAACAAGGTGAAACTAGTAGTACTGTTGTGGTGCCGAGGAAGGTATGCTTCTTTATACCGTCTTCTTGGTTTCGCATTTTCCGAACCCCTCATGTGGGTGTTGGTCTTCGTCGTAATATTGCTATCAAGATTAAAGATTTGAATGACACCCTGAATGATATTGCCATTGAGAGAAATAGATATAATTTCAGCACAACTAGAGTCATCGAGTACGAACGGCCAAAGACTTCCTCCCTCGTTGATGTTTCTGAAGTCTATGGTCGGGAGTATGAGAAGGAGACCCTAATAAGCAAGTTGTTGTGTGAGAGTAGCCAAGAGAGCGAGGGTCTCACTGTCATCCCTATTGTGGGGATGGGGGGGATAGGAAAAACCACTCTTGCTCAACTAGTTTATAATGATGACCGGGTCAAGGGTCATTTCAGGTATAGGATTTGGGTGTGCGTGTCCGATCCTTTTGATGAGTTCAATGTTGCTAAAGCAATTCTTGAATCTCTCGAAGGTAATATTGGCCCTAATTCAGGTGAATTGGAAGCGTTGCTGCAACGCATCCTTGCATCTCTTGACGGGAAGAGATTCCTTCTTGTATTAGATGATGTGTGGACTAGGGATGAAAGCAAGTGGGAACAGATTAGGAAATCCCTTAAGAGTGGAGCGGTAGGAAGCAGAGTTTTAGTGACGACACGAAAAAAAGAAGTTGGGATTATGATGAGGGCTAAAGCTCAAATGATTTCTATTGAGCTTTTATCCGAGGAAGTTTGTTGGTTAATATTTAGCCGACTAGCACTCTCAGGTAGGGACGATGTTGAGCAATTAGAAAATATTGGGGAACAAATTGCTCGAAAGTGCGGGGGGTTACCTCTTGTTGCCAAGACTTTAGGAAGCCTCATGCGCTTTAAAACAAGTAGGAAACAATGGGAAGATGTTTTACGGAGTGAACTATGGGAATTAGAAGATGTTCAACTACGAGTTTTTGTTCCATTCTTATTGAGCCATTATGATTTGACTTTTGTAGAAAAGCGTTGTTTCTCATTTTGCTCAATTTTTCCAAAAGATTATCAGATTAGGGTGCCTGATTTGAGTCAGTTATGGATGTCCCAAAATTATTTTAGTCAAAGCCGAAATCTAGAGAATCAAGGGCAAGATTGTTTTGATAATTTAGCAATGAGATCTTTCTTTCAAGATTTTGAAAGAGATTTTGATGGTAATATTATCAAGTGCAAGATGCATGACATCGTGCATGACTTTGCCCAATTTCTTACAAAAAAGGAATGCTTTATAATTGAGGGACGTCAGGGGAAGAGAAGGGGGGTACAAGCAAATGAAAAGATCCGTCATTTGAGGTTAGCATTAGAGTCTGATGTTGCCTCAATGCCCGAGTCAATAAACAATAGAAAGAGTCTGCGAACCCTCTTTGTTACCCGACCATATTCATCAGTATCACTCTCTCAAGGACTTGATTTATTATCAAGTCTAACTTGCCTTAGGACATTGAGTTTGCCTTCATGTGGTATTAATGGAATACCTGAGGGGGTTGATAAGTTGATACATCTGAGATATCTTGATATCTCTGGTAACGGTGGTATTCGTATATTGCCGGAAACATTGTGCAACTTATGCAATCTGCAAACGCTAAAAATTGATAACTGTTACAATATTCAAAGTCAACCAGGAGGGATGGGCAGACTCATTAATTTACGGCATCTACATATTCCGGGCAGTGATCTAGAAGGATTGCCAAAAGGAATAGGAAGATTGACTTCTCTTCAGACTTTGGATTGTTTTGTTGTACCTGATCCACACGAGATTGAGGAGTTCATGAAGTTTGAAGATTTAAATAATTTGAAACATCTTCAAGGGAGAATCATTATATCTCAATGTCAACGCCTAGATGTTGTTGAGGCAAACTGTAACACCCGAATTTCTTCGGCTCATATTTTATAGAAATTTCGTGTAAATATTTACCGTAATCGGTATTTCATGAGGAAGTTCGTTTTAGAACTTAATTTGTAAAACGAGTTCTTAAGATTTATTAAGACTCAAAAACAAATTGCATGAACTCACAAAAGACCTTTATGAGTGAAGGAGGTCGTAATTGCACATTTCAAGACAAGTTGACGTTGACCAATAAGTCAGTAGACCAAAACGGTCGAAAACGTCAAACAAGAATATTTTTTTTTAAGATCTCAGTATAAGTGAAATTACTGCTAAAAACTCATTTCGTGATCAAGATGAGTTTGAATAAGAATTGAAATCACCTTAGAAAAATCAAGCATACTAAGTTAGAGTTCAGGGCGAAAGGATTCGGAAAAATAAGAGAAAAGATTTTCCGATCGAGTTTTTCACATATCGAAAATTTTAATGCAATGTAATTTTCGATACTGGGTATTTAAGCAACTCAGTATTAAAATTTATTGCAATGTGTTGAAATTACACAAATTTTTCAAAAAGATTGAACCAAACAAGCCTTTAAGCTTAATTACATCACAATTAAGCTAAGTTAGGACTTAACCCTCCACACACATGGACCAATGAGCTTGTGACACCTCATCCATGAGTTGTCAACCACTCCCCCACTCCTTCCCCTTAGCAGCCTGTAATACCTGATTTTCTTATGTCTGAACGATTCTATGTATAATTGTACATTGAACCGTAAAAGTATTTATGGAAAAAGCCCAGTTAAGGGTTTTTAATTATGTTTTGTGAGTTTTATGGCTTTATAAGACTCAAAAATGATTATGTAATTAAGAAAGTGACCTTTTTAGGAAATATGGAGCAAAATCTTGAAATTTTACAAAAAGTCAAAGTTTGACCAAAACCGTCGCGGTTGACCAAAAGTCAACTGTTGACCATGAAAGTCAAAACTTGACAAGAAGGTCCCTAATTGACAAGAAAGTCGATGGTTGACCCGAAAAGTTTAAGAAATGACTTTATGTTTAGATATTGATCTGTATAAATTGCACCGGGTAAACCCGTGCCTTTTTGCAGATAAAAAGTTATGTTTAAGATATGAGAACCACCTTAGAAAATCAAGCACATCAAGTTGAAGCTTAGGGCAAAAGAGTTTGATGAAATAAGAAAAATTTCATACCGTCCAGTATTACGCGGATGAATTTTGGACTGCAGTTCGGTAAACCAATACTGTGCATAAGTATAACCAGTATTGAACATACCTGTGATGACTTAAATAGGGACTGCTTATTAGCAAAAGAGTCAAACAAGCTTAAGCTTGGGCTTACCTCATCACCTTTTTGATTTTGACATCATTAAGTGATTTAAGGAAAAATTGGAAAAAAATAGTTGGCATCCACCTTAGCCCATGGCCGGCCACATGCCCCCTCCAATGTCCAATTTTCTGATTTTTTGAGGACTAAAGTGTGCAATTAGGAGAAGTTTCCAACCTCTATAAATAGGGGTGGCCTTTGTTCACAATTAAAGAAAAACTTAGCCAAACTCTTGCATTTTTCCTTCACAAAAATCCGGACTTAAGGGAGAAGAGAAAGGCAAGAAAGATTTGCAAAACCAAGTGTGTGGGAGGCCTTAGGGTGGTCGGATTTAGGTTAGTGACCAAGCAAAAAGTTGGAGAAAATTTTGGAACCCAAATCCTTAGCCAAGGCCGGTTGTAGGGGGAGAGAACCAAGCCAAGAATCCAAACCGGGTTTTGGAGCAATTGGCTGGAATTTTTGGTGCAAGTTGGTGACCGGACTTCAAGGGAAAGAAGGCTGGAAATTTCGGACCCTTTTAGCCAAGCAAGACCAGCGGCTGTTGGTTAAGAAAAAGGGAGGAAACCGAGCCCACCTTGAGCCAAGAAAGTGAGGTAAAATCCTAACCGATTCAAGCTTTCATTTAAATTTCGTGTGGAGAAATTTAAATGTATTTAAGCTATGGTTTGTAAGGGTTTAAGCCCACTTTTAAATTCTGCTCTAGTTGGTAAATTATGTGCATGTGCTTGATTTGTTTAAGCTTAGGGTTTGGTGGTTCATTTATGTGCATATTGTGCATGATAAGTGTTTGATTGAATGCTTAGGGTTTTGTAGGATTATGATTTACGTTCAATTTGGCTTGCATGTTGAAATTTGAACGTTAGAAACGTTATGCATGTCTGATGTAGGCTCCCGCTGAGTTCGGTTGAGTTAGGGTGAACGTTTTAGGACGTAAACGAAATTTTAAACCGAAAACTGCCAACTCGGGTAGAAATTGGCCAGTTTCGGGGAAAACTGTTTTTGAGGCCTCTAGAGGCCGAATCAAGGAAAACTCAAAACATGAAAGTTTTTAAGTAGAGTTTTTCATAGAGGACAACGCGGACAGTTTTGTAAAATGAGGCTCCAATGGCCTCGGTTTTTACCAAAACCCGTGCCTAAGGTACCCAGGACCCGAGCACGGCCAGGACAAGTTCCTCAGGGGTTTTGACCACGAAAACGCCAGAACTGGGTTTTACCCAAAACATAAAAGTTGTAGAGTTTTTAAATGTTTACAACTTTCATGAAGACAAGTTTTACAGATTCAGTCTGGATTTTAAGATGAAAATGAATTTCGGAGAACTGTACAGGAATTATGGAAATCCTGTACAGGATTTACAAAGTTGACACAGAAAATGCATATTTTTGCAGTTTCACTGCAAATGGACATTGAGAAACTGTTCCAAAGGCAGTTTCCAATAGTCAATAAATTTATAAGTCTCGTTTTAAGATTTTCAATCCTTAAAATTAAACAAAAGGGTTTATATACCAAAAATTAAGGTTTTCATTTCCTAAAAATAAGATTTTAAAACTAAAGTTAAAAACAACCCGAATAGGGTTACCAAAGTAACCAGTTAGGATAACGTAAAAATAAGTAAGGGCTTATAACTAAGGTTATAAAAGAATGTTGGTTATACTACCAACAGTTCTAACCCTTACTTTTATTTAATTTCAGAACGTTGCACGACGAGGTGTCCCAGCGGAACCTAACTCCACGATTGGACACCGCATTTACGAACGAGGTAAGTACAACTCCGCCTACAGCATAGGCTTGTTGTGAATACTTGCCTAAGTATGATTGCTAGTTATGAATGCTATATGTTACATGCTCAGTGTTATAGATTAGCTTAGGAATGCTATGATTCTATGTTATGAACGTATGTTTTGTATGCTATGGTCTATAGAAGCATGATTAGGGTTAAGTTATGTTAAGATTAATTGAGTGAAACATCACGATGCATGTTCACTAATTAACAAATAAAAGATTAAGTTATGATGGCAAGCAATTGCCTGTGTCGTACCGACCCGCGTCAGGTCGGGTTGAGCTATGGCAAGAGTAAGTCCATAGAGCGCGCCCGGTACGAACACTCATGTTATGGGGCCCAAAAGTAAGGTTAAGTTAAGAAAGTTATGAAGAGATAAGAGAGCATAAGGAAGCATAAACGGATCATGCATGCGATATGTCAAGTTAGGTTATGAAATGTTATGCCATGTTATGATTAAGAAAGGTTATGAAATGTTATGCCATGTTATGATTAGAAAGGTTATGAAATGTTATGCCAAGTTATGATTAAGAAAGGTTATGAGATGGTATGCTATGTTATGTTATACAATGTTAGGTTAGGTTAGATTATGCTGTGTTTTAATATTGCGGTAATTATAGTTGTACTTGCTGAGCTTTCGCTCACTGTCTTACGTCTGTGCTGTAGGTAAGCAGCCTGGAAATAATTCTTGATGCAAGATGGAGGGCATGGATTGGCGGACTGTGAAATGTGGGAATAATGCCGCCACACGTTTTGTTTATTATGTTAATATTTTACAAGCTTTATTTATACCTACACAACGTTTTAATTATTCAGTATAATTATTTACGTAGGTGCGTATATATATTTATACGGCTTATAAAAAAAAAAAATATATATATATATATATATTCCGCTGTTTTACGTATAAGTACGTAAGTATGTATGTATGTATGTACGGTAACGGCCTGTGCTAGGCGGGTCGTTACAGAGTTGGTATCAGAGCGGTTTCCTGCGACTAAATTTCACAGTCAGCCTGCCATCGCCTCCATCATTGTAAGTTAAAATTTTATTTTCATATGTTAATAATTATTATGCGAATATGTATGATTAGATTTACGATTATGGATCCGGAGCCCGTAGAAGAGGACCGACGCGCGGTTTCAGCATTCTACGAGTCACGGCCTCTACTATTCGATGGAACACCCCGGACGGTGGCATTATCGGTCTGGTTCTACGATCTGGAGATGATTTTCCTCCTTTGCCACATAGAGCCACATCTACATGTTTCATTGGCTAGTCGATGTTTGGCAGCCGATGCGCGGTTATGGTGGATGACGATCGGCGAGGGGACGTTACCTGCTCGTACGTGGGCACATTTTCGTGTCTGCATGACTAACCGCTATGGACCGGTGCTGGACGATGGGATAGACGAGCATTATCGAGATCCCAATATTTATCGGGAGATGCTGCACGAGCGATACGACATGATGGCCGAGTACTGGCAAGCGTACCCCCATGAGCCGATGGATCACTATTGTCGGAGATTCCAGGAGGCTATGTTGCCTCACATTCCATGGACATACCAAACCCAGGACTACAGGCTTTAGTGGTCCTGCGGAATGGATTGCCTGCACAGATCCGTCAGCATACGCCCATACCAACGCAGATCATGTCAGTGGCCCATATGATTGAGTACATATTAGCTGCGGAGATCCTTGCACAGGATCCACAGGCCGATGCTTACGTAGCAGAGCATGAGGTACCAGTCGATGACGCCGAGATGCCCGAGCCGGTTTACGAGCCGGAGCCGATATATGAGCCAGAGCCCGCTTATGAGCCCGACCCGGTCGACCAGGAGGATCCAATACCCGACCCGGTACAAGAGGCCGAGGATGATGGTTATGATGCCGATGAGGAGATGGATGCTCCCGAGGACCCTCTGATCATTGTTATATCTAGCGATGACGAGGATGATGAGGAGGAGCCTGATCACGAGCCAGGATTTGGAGGATGGCTCGATGAGGGCGATGATTTCGAGGAGGACCCTGAGGAGATTCCAGATGATGATGGAGATGCGGGTTCTGATGTTTCAGTTGTTACGGAGTTAGATTAGGCTCAGATCACGTGTATATGTATATGTTTTGAGACTGATGTACTAGCTTATTTTATTTTGATAATAGGCTTGTACTTTTGTACGATGGTAAAGTGGTAGACACTTCCATCTTAAAATTTTTGATGATGTATATATGATGTAAAGAACATGATGTACTTTTGTATATATATTAAAAGGCAGTTGAATGTAAAATGTATGGAATCTCAATTATGAATGATGTAGTATGAATGTGATAAATGTTTATGATATGATATTATGAGTATATAATATTATGGTATGACAATATTGTGACATAATGCATATTGTTACAATATGTTAAAATATGAATGCAAAGAAAGGATATTAATAGTTAATAATATCTTTTCTTATGATTTAAATAGGAAGATTAAGATGGTTCGAGGGCGCAAGGCTGCACCAGTTAATCCACCTGCGCCGGATCTAGCGACCCTTGTAGCGAATTTACAACGACAGTTGCTCGAGCAGCAACAAGAGACAAACCAGCTGAGAGAGCAGCTAGCTCAGTTACACCAGAACCCCAGGTCAACGAGGTTCCCTTACCCGCGGAACAAGCACCTCCAGTGGCACCTCCAGTGCCCAATGTTCCGCGACATGCTGAGAGTACCAGTAGCACCTGCTGGGGTACCGGCAGATCCGCCTCCGGCAAGAGAGGATTTGTTATATGAGAGGTTTAGGCGGATGAAAGCGCCTGAATTTGAGGGAACAACAGACCCAATAGCCGCAGACAACTGGTTGATAGACATCCAGGTTATCCTAGACTTTATGCGGCTTACTGAACAGGAGAAAGTCTTATGTGCTTCTTTTGCTCTTAAGAAGGACGCGAGACACTGGTGGATAACCTTCAGATGCGTAGGAACGTCATGGCAATGAGCTGGCAGGATTTTGTGACTGAGTTTCGTAGTATGTACTACAACAGAGAAGTCCTTGCCGCTCAACAGGACAAATTCACCAGCTTCAAGCAAGGTCTATGACGGTGATGGAAGCCATTAAGAAGTTCGAACAGCTAGCCGCTTGTGCCCGGAGCTGGTACCGAACGAGACAGAGAAGGTTCGGAGAATGATGAAGATGTTCCGGACCGACATATCCAAGCAAGTTAGTGCAGGAAGCAGCCCACCTACCCTGGTATCCGACTGCTGTGAGCAGAGCAATACAAGCTGAATACTGGATCAACCAGGACAAGGAAGCAAGGGCGCAGTTTTACAAGGCCAAGAAGGAAGAAAAGGCCGTTACTAAGCAGACCCAGCCCCGTCAGAGTGCTGAGGCCAATCAGAAAGGTCAGAATAATAACCCTGCTCAAAGTTCCAAACAGTTTGGAGGAACAAGAGAAAGGGAAATTTTTCTGGACAGGGCCAGCAACAAAATTACCCTCAGAAGAAGATCAACAGGGGAAATGAGGGTAATAACTCTGACTACCCGGTATGTACAAAGTGCGGGAGAAAACATCCGGGCGTTTGCAGAATGGGGACTAATGAGTGCTATCTGTGCGGAAAGGAGGACATTGTGACGCCCCGACTTCCCAAGCCAGGTCGACACCATACATACTTGTTCTTTACTTGAAAATTTGAGAGAAATTTTTTTTTTAAAACGTATTCACATAAATTATCTTGTGGAGAATAATATGTCACCCATTATATATATATCAAACTGAGAATACCTTCTCGTGTCTTCAAACTTTATACATATAACAAAACATAATTTACTTTAGAATATTAAATATTTCTTAACATCGAATGCGGAAAATCATGCGTAGTGGTATCCCACACCGCCCTTCACTCGCCGCATCGTCTGCATAGCCCACCACTTAAATTGCAGGCTTTTACCTACAGTATGAAATATAAGAGTGAGCTTTCGCCCAGCAAGTACAAACATAATCTCACAAAATAATTTAATCATCTTAAAACATGTCAATCATCATGTAACTTATGCATGAGCCATTTATGATTGATTGAAAGTCTTATGCTTCATTTTAGACTTAATCTTTAACTTATCTTGTCTCAACATGTGGGCCCATAGTGTACGTACCGAAAGCGCGCAGCCTCCAGACAAAGCTAGGGTTTGCAAGGCCCTAACAGTTCTGGAATTAAAACGTGACCCTCACGCATCAACGAGAGGTAAATCACAATTTTTAAACATGTATCCTCCACGATCACGGGAGGTTGGTACGACACCTTCCTTGATTATCTTACCATATTGATTTAACATTAGTGAACATGCTTCATGATGTCACTATGTCATATTCAAACTTAACATTCCCATATCATGGCATTCTTGAAATCATGACATTTTTAAAACCATGACATTTTAGAAAACATGGCATAATATGTAACATGTATAGCATATCATCACATACATCATAACATCATACAACATAGCATGTACATTTAACATAGCATATATGAAAATAGTATACTATTTTTCATACTGTAGGTGAGGTTCGATACTTGCCTGATTCGTTATATTCCAGGCTTTGTTTTTCCACCCTGATCTCAATTGCAGGTTACTTCCTGCTATTAGAAAGAACATAGGATAAGGATCCTATAAAACGTTGTAACCTTTCCAGCATCATATTATATGTTCTCCTTACATACCTTGATCATTTATTAGGTTACTAATCGTAACCCTAGAGATTATGGTTAACCGTCTTGACCCATTAGATTACTTGAGGTAACCTTGGGTATTAAACCCGTATTAGATTATTCTTATTATCGAGCCTAAGTTTTAGTAACTCGGGTATCCTTCCCGGTTACCATTCGTCATTGTCTTGTTAATATGTTTTGACTTTTAAAATCCAATTTGGAAAATTGGCTAGAAAATCTTTTGTTTTACTTCAAAATTCGTGGTTTTCAAAATAAGACTTTATAAAAATTATTGAAGACTGAAAACTGCTTTTAAAACAGTTTTGATAGTCAAAACAGGAGTGTTGATGCAAAAATACAGTTTTTCTGCATGTTTTTAGAAAATCCTGTGCAGGAATTTCTTGCTCTCTGCACAGTTTTCATAGTTCAGGTTGTATTTAAAAATCCAGATTGATTTTGAAAAAACTTGTCTTCACAAAAGTTCTTGCTCTTGAAAAATTCTAAAACTTTTGTGTTTTAAGAAAAACCCAGTTCTGCTTGGATTCTTGTCAGTTTTAATTTGAAACTTACTGACGTGTAGACTAGGTATGGGCAGATTAGCCTCGGATTTTCGTAAAAAACGGAGGCCATTGGAGCCTCATTTTTCAAATCCATTCGCGCTTCCTCTAGGAAAAACTGTCTGAACAACTTTGTGTTTTAATTTTTTCCAAACTCGGCCTCTAAAGGCCTCAAAATCTGATTTTCCCGAGACTGGCCAATTTCTACCCGAAATGGCAGTTTTCGGGTTTCGATTTTTTTTTACGTCCTAGACGTGGAATCTAGCTCGACCAGCCACTGCCGGGAGCCCTAATACACACATGCAGTGGTTTCTAACATCCAATATTCACCATGCAAATTAAAATCACATCATGCATTAACATATAAAACCTAATCATTCAAACAAACACCTATCATGCAAAAATGGGAAACCACCAACCATAAACCCTAACTTAATTCAAGCACACAACCTAAATTTCTTAGCTAAGCAGGAGTTTAATGTGAGCTTATGCTCAATACAACTAATGCTTAAATACATTTAAATTTCTCGAAATGAAATTTAAATGAAAAAGCTTAGGGATCCAAGGAATTATACCTCAATTTGGTTCAAGGTTTGGCTAGGATTTCTCGTTTTCTCCTTGCCCCTTGTTCTAGCAAAACCGGCCCTATGGCTTGCTTGGCTCCAAACTTTTTCCACCACCCTTGCTCTAGATTTCGGCCACTCCAACTCACAAAATCCGTCACATCCAAGTTCCTTCTCCTCCCTTTCTCTTCCTTCCACAACCGGCCTGAGCCAAAAATGGTTCCAAAATTTTTTTCAACTTTTCGGCTTGCTTCCAACAATAAACCGACTAAACACACTCTTTTTTTCACTTGATCTTGGCTCGAATTTCTTCTTTCCCTCTCCCTCAAGTTCGGTTTTGTGGGGTAAAAATTTTGGCAAAGTTTGGTTGCTTTCTCTATTTTTGAATTATGGCTTCACCTATTTATAGAAGGTGGAGAAAGTCTTGGAAATTGGAATTTGACCCCAAAAAAATCAAGAAATCACACAATGGGGTGTAGGTGGCCGGCCAAAAGCCTTGTGAACAAGGAAAAATTTTGGCAATTACTTAAATGGAAGAAATGATGTTCATATTTAAAAAGTAAGTGATGTCATCCACCTTTAGGCCTTGTTTGGCTCTTTTCTATTTACAGTCCATTTTTAAGTTAACACAGGTATTTTCAATACTGGATTCACTTATACTCATATTGGTTTACCGAACTGCAGTCCAAAATTTATCTGTGTAAAAATGACAGTATGAATTTTTTCCTTATTTCTTAAAACCCTTCTGCTCTTTAATTCTACTTAATGTGCTTGTCTTTCTATGGTGGTTTTGAATCTTAAACATATTATTTTATCAGTAAAATCGGCCTATGCAGTATAATTCTATACTGCGGGCTATTTACTCTTACGGTCTTTTCTTAACTTTTTGGGGTCAATCTTTGGCTTTCTCGTCCACCATTGACTTTCTTGTCAACAGTTGACTTCCTTGCCAAGATTTGACTCCCGCGGTCAACAGTTGACTTTTCTGGTCAACCGTCGACGTTTTTTGGTCAAACTTTGACCAACATAAAAATTTTGGCAATTTTGTTCCTTTTTGCCTAAAAGGTCGTTTGCTTGACTAAGCAATCATTATTGAGTCTTATAAAATCATAAAAACTCACAAAATATCATAAAAACCCTTAACCGGGCTCTTTCATAAATATCCTCAACGTACAGTTGAATTTTTTTTTACACAAAAATCATAACGATCGAAAAACTAGGTATTACAATCTACCCCCCTTAAAAAATTTTCGTCCTCGAAAATCAGAACAATTCGGGTAGCTTTTCTTCATCTCGTCCTCGCGTTCCCATGTTGCCTCCTCAATCTCATGATTTCTCCATAGGACCTTAACTAAAGGTATAACCTTGTTCCTTAACACCTTTTCTTCTCGTGCTAAGATTTGAACCGGTTTCTCCTCATATGTCAGATTCTCGTGAACCTCAATTGGTTCGTGGTCTAGTACATGGGATGGATCCGAGATGTACTTTAGCATTGACACATGAAATACATTGTGTACATATGCTAATTCTTGAGGCAAATTCAACCTGTAGGCCACATTACCAATTCTTTCCAGTATTTCGAATGGCCCTATGTATCGTGGACTTAATTTCCCCTTCTTTCCAAATCTCATAACTCCCTTGAATGGAGCAATTTTGAGGAAAACCAAGTCTCCTACTTGAAATTCTAGAGGCCTTCTACGTTTGTCGGCATAGCTCTTTTGTCGACTAAAAGCAGTTTCCATCCGTCGGCGTATAAGTTTCACGGCCTCAGTGGTTTTTCGAACAAAATCTGTGGACACTAGTTCTTTTCCCTGTCTCGTACCAATGGACTGGAGATCTACACTTTCTTCCGTACAGAGCTTCGTAAGGAGCCATTCCAATTGAAGCTTGGAAACTGTTGTTGTACGAGAATTCAATCAAAGGAAGCTTCTTATCCCAAGTTCCTTTGAAATCCATCACAGACGCTCGCAACATGTCTTCCAGGTCTGAATGGTCCTCTCGGATTGCCCGTCCGTTTGAGGATGAAAAGCTGTACTAAAGGTAAGCTTGGTACCCATGGCTTGATGTACACTTCTCCAGAACTTAGAAGTGAAACGACCATCACGATCAGAGATGATTGCCTTTGGAATCCCATGGTAACGTACAATCTGCGCAACGTATAGTTCCGCCAGCTGTTCCACCGAAAAGCTAAGCTTGATGGCGATGAAGTGTGCAGACTTCGTCAAACGATCAACAATCACCCAATAGCATCATTGCCACTGGAAGTTCGGTAGACCAACTACAAAATCCATCGTCACTTGGTCCCATTTCCATTCTGGATGGAAATTTTCTGCAACTCTCCCCCCGGACGTTGGTGTTCTGCCTTCACCCTTTGACATGTAAGGCATTTGCTGACGAATGTAGCAACGTCATTCTTCATTCTAGGCCACCAAAACTTTCCTTCAAGTCTTGGTACATCTTTGTAGCTCCTGGATGGACGGAATACGGAGTCTCATGAGCTTCCTTCATAATTTGTTCCTTCAACTTGTCGTCGTTAGGATGCATAATCTATTTTTCGATAGAGTATGCCCTCATCCGATATGTTGAAGTCGACTCCTTTTCTTCCAGACTTCGTTCCTTGTTCTGAGCAGCGAGGCATCTCCTTCTTGTCGCTCTTTCATACCATCTAAAATGGTAGGTTGGAAGGTTAGAGCAGCTAAGCTTCCTGTGATGAGCTCTATTCGGCTCCCACTAGCTCCTTCTGAAGTGGTTCAATCAGCGACTGTATGGACATCAATGCGGAAGACGACTTCCGACTAAGGGCATCAGCTACTTTGTTAGCCTTCCCTGGATGGTAACGGATGTCTATGTCATAATCCTTCACCAATTCGAGCCATCTTCTTTGCCTCATGTTAAGCTCCTTTTGTGTGAAGATATACTTCAAACTCTGATGATCTTGTAGACTTCACACTTACTGCCGTAAAGGTAGTGTCTCCAGATTTTGAGCGCAAATACTACCGCCGCAAGTTCCAAATCATGCGTCGGGTAGTTCTTCTCATGATCCTTTAGCTGGCGTGAAGCATAAGCGATCACCTTTCCATTTTGCATGAGCACGGCTCCCAATCCTATTTTAGAAGCATCGCTGTATATCACGAAGTTTCCTTCTTCCACATTCGAATTTGAGAATCGGAGCGCGAGTCAGCCTTTTTTCAGCTCTTGGAAGTGCTCTTCACACTTTGCAGTCCATTCGTACTTCTTTCCTTTCCGTGTAAGTGCAGTGAGTGGCGCTGCAATTTTAGCAAATCCTTCGACGAAACGTCGGTAGTAGCCCGCCAAGCCGAGGAAACTACGTACTTCGGTGACATTTTTCGGAGCTGGCCATTCACTTACTGCCTCAATCTTGGCCGGATCTACAGATATGCCGTTCTTGGAGACCACATGTCCTAAAAATGGACCTTTTTCAACCAAAATTCACACTTTGTGAATTTAGCGTAGAGCTGGTTTTGCTTTAAAATTCGTAAAGCAATCCTTAAATGCTCCTCATGCTCCTCCTTTGATCTTGAATAAATCAAGATATCATCTATAAAGACAATAACAAATTATCCAAGTAATCCTTGAATACTCGATTCATCAGGTCCATAAAGGCTGCTGGAGCATTGTCAGTCCGAATGGCATAACGAGGAACTCGTAATGTCCATATCGTGTTCGAAAAGCTGTCTTGGGAACGTCTCCTTCCCTAATTCGAAGCTGGTGATATCCGGATCGTAGGTCAATCTTCGAGAAAATTGAAGCTCCTCTCAGCTGATCAAACAGATCGTCGATCCGAGGCAGGGGATACTTGTTCTTGATAGTTATCTTGTTCAATTCCCGATAGTCAATGCACATCCTAAGAGTGCCGTCCTTCTTTTTACAAACAGAACTGGAGCTCCCCATGGCGAGTAACTCTGACGAATGAATCCTCGATTCAGAAGCTCTTGTAACTGAATCTGCAGTTCCTTAAGTTCGGCAGGCGCCATCCTTTACGGAGCTTGATACTGGTGCTGATCCAGGAAGTAACTCATCTCAAAGAGATCTCTCGTTCTGGTGGCAGTCCTGGTAACTCTTCAGGAAAAACCTCTTA
>JAINRH010000306.1:0-15225 GCA_025413025.1 Ficus hispida
GTAAAAGTATTTATGGAAAAAGCCCAGTTAAGGGTTTTTAATTATGTTTTGTGAGTTTTATGGCTTTATAAGACTCAAAAATGATTATGTAATTAAGAAAGTGACCTTTTTAGGAAATATGGAGCAAAATCTTGAAATTTTACATAAAAAGTCAAAGTTTGACCAAAACCGTCGCGTTGACCAAAAGTCAACTGTTGACCATAAGTCAAAACTTGACAAGAAGGTCCCTAATTGACAAGAAAGTCGATGGTTGACCGAAAAGTTTAAGAAATGACTTTAGTTTAGAATTGATCTGTATAAATTGCACCGGGTAAACCCGTGCCTTTTGCAGATAAAAAGTTATGTTTAAGATATGAGAACCACCTTAGAAAATCAAGCACATCAAGTTGAAGCTTAGGCAAAAGAGTTTGATGAAATAAGAAAAATTTCATACCGTCCAGTATTACGCGGATGAATTTGGACTGCAGTTCGTAAACCAATACTGTGCATAAGTATAACCAGTATTGAACATACCTGTGATGACTTAAATAGGGACTGCTTATTAGCAAAAGAGTCAAACAAGCTTAAGCTTGGCTTACCTCATCACCTTTTTGATTTTGACATCATTAAGTGATTTAAAAAAATTGGAAAAAAATAGTTGGCATCCACCTTAGCCCATGGCCGGCCACATGCCCCCTCCAATGTCCAATTTCTGATTTTTGAGGACTAAAGTGTGCAATTAGGAGAAGTTTCCAACCTCTATAAATAGGGTGCCTTTGTTCACAATTAAAGAAAAACTTAGCCAAACTCTTGCATTTTTCCTTCACAAAAATCCGGACTTAAGGGAGAAGAGAAAGGCAAGAAAGATTTGCAAAACCAAGTGTGTGGGAGGCCTTAGGTGTCGGATTTAGGTTAGTGACCAAGCAAAAAGTTGAGGAAAATTTTGGAACCCAAATCCTTAGCCAAGGCCGGTTGTAGGGGAGAGAACCAAGCCAAGAATCCAAACCGGTTTTGGAGCAATTGCTGAATTTTTGGTGCAAGTTGGTGACCGGACTTCAAGGGAAAGAAGGCTGAAATTTCGGACCCTTTTAGCCAAGCAAGACCAGCGGCTGTTGGTTAAGAAAAAGGGAGGAAACCGAGCCCACCTTGAGCCAAGAAAGTGAAGGTAAAATCCTAACCGATTCAAGCTTTCATTTAAATTTCGTGTGGAGAAATTTAAATGTATTTAAGCTATGGTTTGTAAGGGTTTAAGCCCACTTTTAAATTCTGCTCTAGTTGGTAAATTATGTGCATGTGCTTGATTTGTTTAAGCTTAGGGTTTGGTGGTTCATTTATGTGCATATTGTGCATGATAAGTGTTTGATTGAATGCTTAGGGTTTTGTAGGATTATGATTTACGTTCAATTTGGCTTGCATGTTGAAATTTGAACGTTAGAAACGTTATGCATGTCTGATGTAGGCTCCCGCTGAGTTCGGTTGAGTAGGGTGAACGTTTTAGGACGTAAACGAAATTTTAAACCGAAAACTGCCAACTCGGGTAGAAATTGGCCAGTTTCGGGAAAACTGTTTTTGAGGCCTCTAGAGGCCGAATCAAGGAAAACTCAAAACATGAAAGTTTTTAAGTAGAGTTTTTCATAGAGGACAACGCGGACAGTTTTGTAAAATGAGGCTCCAATGGCCTCGGTTTTTACCAAAACCCGTGCCTAAGGTGCCCAGGACCCGAGCACGGCCAGGACAAGTTCCTCAGGGGTTTTGACCACGAAAACGCCAGAACTGGGTTTTACCCAAAACATAAAAAGTTGTAGAGTTTTTAAATGTTTACAACTTTCATGAAGACAAGTTTTACAGATTCAGTCTGGATTTTAAGATGAAAATGAATTTCGGAGAACTGTACAGGAATTATGGAAATCCTGTACAGGATTTACAAAGTTGACACAGAAAATGCATATTTTTGCAGTTTCACTGCAAATGGACATTGAGAAACTGTTCCAAAGGCAGTTTCCAATAGTCAATAAATTTATAAGTCTCGTTTTAAGATTTTCAATCCTTAAAATTAAACAAAAGGGTTTATATACCAAAAATTAAGGTTTTCATTTCCTAAAAATAAGATTTTAAAACTAAAGTTAAAAACAACCCGAATAGGGTTACCAAAGTAACCAGTTAGGATAACGTAAAATAAGTAAGGGCTTATAACTAAGGTTATAAAAGAATGTTGGTTATACTACCAACAGTTCTAACCCTTACTTTATTTAATTTCAGAACGTTGCACGACGAGGTGTCCCAGCGGAACCTAACTCCACGATTGGACACCGCATTTACGAACGAGGTAAGTACAACTCCGCCTACAGCATAGGCTTGTTGTGAATACTTGCCTAAGTATGATTGCTAGTTATGAATGCTATATGTTACATGCTCAGTGTTATAGATTAGCTTAGGAATGCTATGATTCTATGTTATGAACGTATGTTTTGTATGCTATGGTCTATAGAAGCATGATTAGGGTTAAGTTATGTTAAGATTAATTGAGTGAAACATCACGATGCATGTTCACTAATTAACAAATAAAAGATTAAGTTATGATGGCAAGCAATTGCCTGTGTCGTACCGACCCGCGTCAGGTCGGGTTGAGCTATGGCAAGAGTAAGTCCATAGAGCGCGCCCGGTACGAACACTCATGTTATGGGGCCCAAAAGTAAGGTTAAGTTAAGAAAGTTATGAAGAGATAAGAGAGCATAAGGAAGCATAAACGGATCATGCATGCGATATGTCAAGTTAGGTTATGAAATGTTATGCCATGTTATGATTAAGAAAGGTTATGAAATGTTATGCCATGTTATGATTAGGAAAGGTTATGAAATGTTATGCCAAGTTATGATTAAGAAAGGTTATGAGATGGTATGCTATGTTATGTTATACAATGTTAGGTTAGGTTAGATTATGCTGTGTTTTAATATTGCGGTAATTATAGTTGTACTTGCTGAGCTTTCGCTCACTGTCTTACGTCTGTGCTGTAGGTAAGCAGCCTGGAAATAATTCTTGATGCAAGATGGAGGGCATGGATTGGCGGACTGTGAAATGTGGGAATAATGCCGCCACACGTTTTGTTTATTATGTTAATATTTTACAAGCTTTATTTATACCTACACAACGTTTTAATTATTCAGTATAATTATTTACGTAGGTGCGTATATATATTTATACGGCTTATAAATAAAAAAAAAATATATATATATATATATTCCGCTGTTTTACGTATAAGTACGTAAGTATGTATGTATGTATGTACGGTAACGGCCTGTGCTAGGCGGGTCGTTACAGAGTTGGTATCAGAGCGGTTTCCTGCGACTAAATTTCACAGTCAGCCTGCCATCGCCTCCATCATTGTAAGTTAAATTTTATTTTCATATGTTAATAATTATTATGCGAATATGTATGATTAGATTTACGATTATGGATCCGGAGCCCGTAGAAGAGGACCGACGCGCGGTTTCAGCATTCTACGAGTCACGGCCTCTACTATTCGATGGAACACCCCGGACGGTGGCATTATCGGTCTGGTTCTACGATCTGGAGATGATTTTCCTCCTTTGCCACATAGAGCCACATCTACATGTTTCATTGGCTAGTCGATGTTTGGCAGCCGATGCGCGGTTATGGTGGATGACGATCGGCGAGGGGACGTTACCTGCTCGTACGTGGGCACATTTTCGTGTCTGCATGACTAACCGCTATGGACCGGTGCTGGACGATGGGATAGACGAGCATTATCGAGATCCCAATATTTATCGGAGATGCTGCACGAGCGATACGACATGATGGCCGAGTACTGGCAAGCGTACCCCCATGAGCCGATGGATCACTATTGTCGGAGATTCCAGGAGGCTATGTTGCCTCACATTCCCATGGACATACCAAACCCAGGACTACAGGCTTTAGTGGTCCTGCGGAATGGATTGCCTGCACAGATCCGTCAGCATACGCCATACCAACGCAGATCATGTCAGTGGCCCATATGATTGAGTACATATTAGCTGCGGAGATCCTTGCACAGGACCCACAGGCCGATGCTTACGTAGCAGAGCATGAGGTACCAGTCGATGACGCCGAGATGCCCGAGCCGGTTTACGAGCCGGAGCCGATATATGAGCCAGAGCCCGCTTATGAGCCCGACCCGGTCGACCAGGAGGATCCAATACCCGACCCGGTACAAGAGGCCGAGGATGATGGTTATGATGCCGATGAGGAGATGGATGCTCCCGAGGACCCTCTGATCATTGTTATATCTAGCGATGACGAGGATGATGAGGAGGAGCCTGATCACGAGCCAGGATTTGGAGGATGGCTCGATGAGGGCGATGATTTCGAGGAGGACCCTGAGGAGATTCCAGATGATGATGGAGATGCGGGTTCTGATGTTTCAGTTGTTACGGAGTTAGATTAGGCTCAGATCACGTGTATATGTATATGTTTTGAGACTGATGTACTAGCTTATTTTATTTTGATAATAGGCTTGTACTTTTGTACGATGGTAAAGTGGTAGACACTTCCATCTTAAAATTTTTGATGATGTATATATGATGTAAAGAACATGATGTACTTTTGTATATATATTAAAAGGCAGTTGAATGTAAAATGTATGGAATCTCAATTATGAATGATGTAGTATGAATGTGATAAATGTTTATGATATGATATTATGAGTATATAATATTATGGTATGACAATATTGTGACATAATGCATATTGTTACAATATGTTAAAATATGAATGCAAAGAAAGGATATTAATAGTTAATAATATCTTTTCTTATGATTTAAATAGGAAGATTAAGATGGTTCGAGGGCGCAAGGCTGCACCAGTTAATCCACCTGCGCCGGATCTAGCGACCCTTGTAGCGAATTTACAACGACAGTTGCTCGAGCAGCAACAAGAGACAAACCAGCTGAGAGAGCAGCTAGCTCAGTTACACCAGAGACCCCAGGTCAACGAGGTTCCCTTACCCGCGGAACAAGCACCTCCAGTGGCACCTCCAGTGCCCAATGTTCCGCGACATGCTGAGGTACCAGTAGCACCTGCTGGGGTACCGGCAGATCCGCCTCCGGCAAGAGAGGATTTGTTATATGAGAGGTTTAGGCGGATGAAAGCGCCTGAATTTGAGGGAACAACAGACCCAATAGCCGCAGACAACTGGTTGATAGACATCCAGGTTATCCTAGACTTTATGCGGCTTACTGAACAGGAGAAAGTCTTATGTGCTTCTTTTGCTCTTAAGAAGGACGCGAGACACTGGTGGATAACCGTTCAGATGCGTAGGAACGTCATGGCAATGAGCTGGCAGGATTTTGTGACTGAGTTTCGTAGTATGTACTACAACAGAGAAGTCCTTGCCGCTCAACAGGACAAATTCACCAGCTTCAAGCAAGGGTCTATGACGGTGATGGAAGCCATTAAGAAGTTCGAACAGCTAGCGCGCTTGTGCCCGGAGCTGGTACCGAACGAGACAGAGAAGGTTCGGAGAATGATGAAGATGTTCCGGACCGACATATCCAAGCAAGTTAGTGCAGGAAGCAGCCCACCTACCCTGGTATCCGACTGCGTGAGCAGAGCAATACAAGCTGAATACTGGATCAACCAGGACAAGGAAGCAAGGGCGCAGTTTTACAAGGCCAAGAAGGAAGAAAAGGCCGTTACTAAGCAGACCCAGCCCCGTCAGAGTGCTGAGGCCAATCAGAAAGGTCAGAATAATAACCCTGCTCAAAGTTCCAAACAGTTTGGGAGGAACAAGAGAAAGGGAAATTTTTCTGGACAGGGCCAGCAACAAAATTACCCTCAGAAGAAGATCAACAGGGGAAATGAGGGTAATAACTCTGACTACCCGGTATGTACAAAGTGCGGCAGAAAACATCCGGGCGTTTGCAGAATGGGGACTAATGAGTGCTATCTGTGCGGAAAGGAGGGACATTGTGACGCCCCGACTTCCCAAGCCAGGTCGACACCATACATACTTGTTCTTTACTTGAAAATTTGAGAGAAATTTTTTTTTTAAAACGTATTCACATAAATTATCTTGTGGAGAATAATATGTCACCCATATATATATATCAAACTGAGAATACCTTCTCGTGTCTTCAAACTTTATACATATAACAAAACATAATTTACTTTAGAATATTAAAATATTTTCTTAACATCGAATGCGGAAAATCATGCGTAGTGGTATCCCACACCGCCCTTCACTCGCCGCATCGTCTGCATAGCCCACCACTTAAATTGCAGGCTTTTTACCTACAGTATGAAATATAAGAGTGAGCTTTCGCCCAGCAAGTACAAACATAATCTCACAAAAATAATTTAATCATCTTAAAACATGTCAATCATCATGTAACTTATGCATGAGCCATTTATGATTGATTGAAAGTCTTATGCTTCATTTTAGACTTAATCTTTAACTTATCTTGTCTCAACATGTGGGCCCATAGTGTACGTACCGAAAGCGCGCAGCCTCCAGACAAAGCTAGGGTTTGCAAGGCCCTAACAGTTCTGGGAATTAAAACGTGACCCTCACGCATCAACGAGAGGTAAATGTCACAACTGGTTTTAAACATGTATCCTCCTCGATCACGGGAGGTTGGTACGACACCTTCCTTGATTATCTTACCATATGATTTAACATTAGTGAACATGCTTCATGATGTCACTATGTCATATTCAAACTTTAACATTTGCCATATCATGGCATTCTTGAGAACATGACATTTTTAAAACCATGACATTTTAGAAAACATGGCATAATATGTAACATGTTATAGCATATCATCACATAACATCATTTAACATCATACAACATAGCATGTACATTTTAACATAGCATATATGAAAATAGTATTTACTATTTTCATACTGTAGGTGAGGTTCGATACTTGCCTGATTCGTTATATTCCAGGCTTTGTTGTTTCCACCCTGATCTCAATTGCAGGTTACTTCCTGCTATTAGAAAGAACATAGGATAAGGATCCTATAAAACGTTGATAACCTTTCCAGCATCATAGTTATATGTTCTCCTTACATACCTTGATCATTTATTAGGTTACTAATCGTAACCCTAGAGATTATGGTTAACCGTCTTGACCCATTAGATTACTTGAGGTAACCTTGGGTATTAAACCCGTATTAGATTATTCTTATTATCGAGCCTAAGTTTTAGTAACTCGGGTATCCTTCCCGGTTACCATTCGTCATTGTCTTGTTAATATGTTTTGACTTTTAAAATCCAATTTGGAAAATTGGCTAGAAAATCTTTTGTTTTACTTCCAAAATTCGTGGTTTTCAAAATAAGACTTTATAAAAATTATTGAAGACTGAAAACTGCTTTTAAAACAGTTTTGATAGTCAAAACAGGAGTGTTGATGCAAAATACAGTTTTTCTGCATGTTTTTAGAAATCCTGTGCAGGAATTTCTTGCTCTCTGCACAGTTTTCATAGTTCAGGTTGTATTTAAAAATCCAGATTGATTTTGAAAAACTTGTCTTCACAAAAGTTCTTGCTCTTGAAAATTCTAAAACTTTTGTGTTTTAAGAAAAACCCAGTTCTGCTTGGATTCTTGTCAGTTTTAATTTGAAACTTACTGGACGTGTAGACTAGGTCTGGGCAGATTAGCCTCGGATTTTCGTAAAAACGGAGGCCATTGGAGCCTCATTTTTCAAATCCATTCGCGCTGTCCTCTAGGAAAAACTGTTCTGAACAACTTTTGTGTTTTAATTTTTTCCAAACTCGGCCTCTAAAGGCCTCAAAATCTGATTTTCCCGAGACTGGCCAATTTCTACCCGAAATGGCAGTTTTCGGTTTCGATTTTTGTTTTACGTCCTAGACGTGGAATCTAGCTCGACCAGCCACTGCGGGAGCCCTAATACACACATGCAGTGGTTTTCTAACATCCAATATTCACCATGCAAATTAAAATTCACATCATGCATTAACATATAAAACCTAATCATTCAAACAAACACCTATCATGCAAAAATGGAAACCACCAACCATAAACCCTAACTTAATTCAAGCACACAACCTAAATTTCTTAGCTAAGGCAGGGAGTTAATGTGAGCTTATGCTCAATACAACTAATGCTTAAATACATTTAAATTTCTCGAAATGAAATTTAAATGAAAAGCTTAGGGATCCAAGGAATTATACCTCAATTTGGTTCAAGGGTTTGGCTAGGATTTCTCGTTTTTCTCCTTGCCCCTTGTTCTAGCAAAACCGGCCCTATGGCTTGCTTGGCTCCAAACTTTTTCTCCACCACCCTTGCTCTAGATTTCCGGCCACTCCAACTCACAAAATCCGGTCACATCCAAGTTTCCTTCTCCTCCCTTTCTCTTCCTTCCACAACCGGCCTTGAGCCAAAATGGGTTCCAAAATTTTTTTCAACTTTTCGGCTTGCTTTCCAACAATAAACCGACTAACACACTCTTTTTTTCACTTGATCTTGGCTCGAATTTCTTCCTTTCCCTCTCCCTCAAGTTCGGTTTTGGTGGGTAAAAATTTTGGCAAAGTTTGGTTGCTTTTCTCTCATTTTTTTGAATTATGGCTTCACCTATTTATAGAGGTGGAGAAAGTCTTGGAAATTGGAATTTGACCCCAAAAAATCAAGAAATCACACAATGGGGGGTGTAGGTGGCCGGCCAAAGCCTTGTGGAACAAGGAAAAATTTTTGGCAATTTACTTAAATGGAAGAAATGATGTCATATTTAAAAAGTAAGGTGATGTCATCCACCTTTAGGCCTTGTTTGGCTCTTTTGCTATTGTACAGTCCATTTTTAAGTTAACACAGGTATTTTCAATACTGGATTCACTTATACTCAGTATTGGTTTACCGAACTGCAGTCCAAAATTTATCTGTGTAAAAATGGACAGTATGAATTTTTCCTTATTTCTTAAAACCCTTCTGCTCTTTAATTCTACTTAATGTGCTTGTCTTTCTATGGTGGTTTTGAATCTTAAACATATTATTTTATCAGTAAATCGGCCTATGCAGTATAATTCTATACTGCGGGCTATTTACTCTTACGGTCTTTTCTTAACTTTTTGGGGTCAATCTTTGGCTTTCTCGTCCACCATTGACTTTCTTGTCAACAGTTGACTTCCTTGCCAAGATTTGACTCCCGCGGTCAATAGTTGACTTTTCTGGTCAACCTCGACGTTTTTTGGTCAAACTTTGACCAACATAAAAATTTTGGCAATTTTGTTCCTTTTTGCCTAAAAGGTCGTTTGCTTGACTAAGCAATCATTATTGAGTCTTATAAATCATAAAAACTCACAAAATATCATAAAAACCCTTAACCGGGCTCTTTCATAAATATCCTCAACGTACAGTTGAATTTTTTTTTACACAAAAATCATAACGATCGAAAAACTAGGTATTACAATCTACCCCCCTTAAAAAATTTTCGTCCTCGAAAATCAGAACAATTCGGGGTAGCTTTTCTTCATCTCGTCCTCGCGTTCCCATGTTGCCTCCTCAATCTCATGATTTCTCCATAGGACCTTAACTAAAGGTATAACCTTGTTCCTTAACACCTTATCTTCTCGTGCTAAGATTTGAACCGGTTTCTCCTCATATGTCAGATTCTCGTGAACCTCAATTGGTTCGTGGCCTAGTACATGGGATGGATCCGAGATGTACTTTAGCATTGACACATGAAATACATTGTGTACATATGCTAATTCTTGAGGCAAAGTCAACCTGTAGGCCACATTACCAATTCTTTCCAGTATTTCGAATGGCCCTATGTATCGTGGACTTAATTTCCCCTTCTTTCCAAATCTCATAACTCCCTTGAATGGAGCAATTTTGAGGAAAACCAAGTCTCCTACTTGAAATTCTAGAGGCCTTCTACGTTTGTCGGCATAGCTCTTTTGTCGACTAAAAGCAGTTTCCATCCGTCGGCGTATAAGTTTCACGGCCTCAGTGGTTTTTCCGAATGAAATCTGTGGACACAAGTTCCTTTTCCCTAGTCTCGTACCAATGGATTGGAGATCTGCATCTTCTCCCATACAGGGCTTCATAAGGAGCCATTCCAATTGAAGCTTGGAAACTGTTGTTGTACGAGAATTCAATCAAAGGAAGCTTCTTATCCCAAGTTCCCTTGAAATCCATCACAGACGCTCGCAACATGTCTTCCAGGGTCTGAATGGTCCTCTCGGATTGCCCGTCCGTTTGAGGATGAAAAGCTGTACTAAAGGTAAGCTTGGTACCCATGGCTTGATGTACACTTCTCCAGAACTTAGAAGTGAAACGACCATCACGATCAGAGATGATTGCCTTTGGAATCCCATGGTAACGCACAATCTGCGCAACGTATAGTTCCGCCAGCTGTTCCACCGAAAAGCTAAGCTTGATGGCGATGAAGTGTGCAGACTTCGTCAAACGATCAACAATCACCCAAATAGCGTCGTTGCCGTTGGGAGTTCGGGGTAGTCCAACCACGAAATCCATCGTCACTTGGTCCCATTTCCATTCTGGAATGGAAATTTTCTGCAACTCTCCCCCCGGACGTTGGTGTTCTGCCTTCACCCTTTGACATGTAAGGCATTTGCTGACGAATGTAGCGACGTCATTCTTCATTCTGGGCCACCAAAACTTTCCTTCAAGTCTTGGTACATCTTTGTAGCTCCTGGATGGACGGAATACGGAGTCTCATGAGCTTCCTTCATGATTTGTTCCTTCAACTTGTCGTCGTTAGGGATGCATAATCTATTTTTCTGATAGAGTATGCCCTCATCCGATATGTTGAAGTCTGACTCCTTTTCTTCCAGGACTTCGTTCCTTGTTCTGAGCAGCGAGGCATCTCCTTCTTGTCGCTCTTTCATACCATCTAAAATGGTAGGTTGGAAGGTTAGAGCAGCTAAGCTTCCTGTGATGAGCTCTATTCCGGCTCCCACTAGCTCCTTCTGAAGTGGTTCAATCAGCGACTGTATGGACATCAATGCGGAAGACGACTTCCGACTAAGGGCATCAGCTACTTTGTTAGCCTTCCCTGGATGGTAACGGATGTCTATGTCATAATCCTTCACCAATTCGAGCCATCTTCTTTGCCTCATGTTAAGCTCCTTTTGTGTGAAGATATACTTCAAACTCTGATGATCTATGTAGACTTCACACTTACTGCCGTAAAGGTAGTGTCTCCAGATTTTGAGCGCAAATACTACCGCCGCAAGTTCCAAATCATGCGTCGGGTAGTTCTTCTCATGATCCTTTAGCTGGCGTGAAGCATAAGCGATCACCTTTCCATTTTGCATGAGCACGGCTCCCAATCCTATTTTAGAAGCATCGCTGTATATCACGAAGTTTCCTTCTTCCACATTCGGAATTATGAGAATCGGAGCGCGAGTCAGCCTTTTTTTCAGCTCTTGGAAGTGCTCTTCACACTTTGCAGTCCATTCGTACTTCTTTCCTTTCCGTGTAAGTGCAGTGAGTGGCGCTGCAATTTTAGCAAATCCTTCGACGAAACGTCGGTAGTAGCCCGCCAAGCCGAGGAAACTACGTACTTCGGTGACATTTTTCGGAGCTGGCCATTCACTTACTGCCTCAATCTTGGCCGGATCTACAGATATGCCGTTCTTGGAGACCACATGTCCTAAGAAATGGACCTTTTTCAACCAAAATTCACACTTTGTGAATTTAGCGTAGAGCTGGTTTTGCTTTAAAATTCGTAAAGCAATCCTTAAATGCTCCTCATGCTCCTCCTTTGATCTTGAATAAATCAAGATATCATCTATAAAGACAATAACAAATTTATCCAAGTAATCCTTGAATACTCGATTCATCAGGTCCATAAAGGCTGCTGGAGCATTTGTCAGTCCGAATGGCATAACGAGGAACTCGTAATGTCCATATCGTGTTCGAAAAGCTGTCTTGGGAACGTCTCCTTCCCTAATTCGAAGCTGGTGATATCCGGATCGTAGGTCAATCTTCGAGAAAATTGAAGCTCCTCTCAGCTGATCAAACAGATCGTCGATCCGAGGCAGGGGATACTTGTTCTTGATAGTTATCTTGTTCAATTCCCGATAGTCAATGCACATCCTAAGAGTGCCGTCCTTCTTTTTAACAAACAGAACTGGAGCTCCCCATGGCGAGTAACTCTGACGAATGAATCCTCGATTCAGAAGCTCTTGTAACTGAATCTGCAGTTCCTTAAGTTCGGCAGGCGCCATCCTGTACGGAGCCTTGGATACTGGTGCTGATCCAGGAAGTAACTCAATCTCAAAGGAGATCTCTCGTTTTGGTGGCAGTCCTGGTAACTCTTCAGGAAAAACCTCTATAAATTCCTTGACTATCGGTACTTCTTCCGGCCTGCTTTTGGTCTCTTGCGTCTTGTCCACCATGTTAGCTAGAAATCCCATACATCCTTCTGCCAACAATTTCCTAGCCTGTAACGCAGAAATGAACATTTTCGGCTGTTTTGGAGTTGATCCTCTAAAAATAAACTCCTCGCCTCCAATTGGCTTGAACGTGACAGTACGCCGTGGACAGTCGATAATTGCGTTGTACTTCCCCAAGAAATCCATACCCAGGATGACATCGTAGTCATATAGGTCTATGATGATCAGGTTGACATACATTTCCCTACCACATATAATTATTGGAACATGACGTATCCAATAATCAGACAACAGAATCTCCCCGGAGGGTAATGCAGTCCTAAATGTTTTTCCAATTCTATCACTTGCCCTACCTAGTTTCTTAGCGAATCTAGGTGATGTGAACGAATGCGTAGCTCCAGAATCAATTAACACATAGGCATCTTGTTGAGCAAAAGGAAGCTGACCTGTCACCACTGTGGAAGGTCCAGCTTGAACATCCTCCTTTGTATAGGCGTAAATACGTCCCTGAGGTTCCGGAGCTTCCAGCCTGCCTTGGGAGATTTCGGGTCCCTCGAGCTTCATCTGTGCAGCGTGAAGTTGAGATCCCTGTCCTCTCTGTTGATTCTGCGGACTCTGGGATTTAGATTGCAGTTTTTCGCATAGTGGCCTTCCTTGCCACAAAGAAAACACGACCGCTTCCAAACGGCACTCTCCCGGGTGCTTTCTCCCACATTTCTGACAAGTGGGATTATTGTTGTTATCAGGAGTATTTCTCTTTTGGGGAAAATTCTAAAACTTTCGTGTTTTAAGAAAAACCCAGTTCTGCTTGGATTCTTGTCAGTTTTAATTTGAAACTTACTGGACGTGTAGACTAGGTCTGGGCAGATTAGCCTCGGATTTTCGTAAAAACGGAGGCCATTGGAGCCTCATTTTTCAAATCCATTCACGCTGTCCTCTAGGAAAAACTGTTCTGAACAACTTTTGTGTTTTAATTTTTTCCAAACTCGGCCTCTAAAGGCCTCAAAATCTGATTTTCCCGAGACTGGCCAATTTCTACCCGAAATGGCAGTTTTCGGTTTCGATTTTTGTTTTACGTCCTAGACGTGGAATCTAGCTCGACCAGCCACTGCGGGAGCCCTAATACACACATGCAGTGGTTTTCTAACATCCAATATTCACCATGCAAATTAAAATTCACATCATGCATTAACATATAAAACCTAATCATTCAAACAAACACCTATCATGCAAAAATGGAAACCACCAACCATAAACCCTAACTTAATTCAAGCACACAACCTAAATTTCTTAGCTAAGGCAGGGAGTTAATGTGAGCTTATGCTCAATACAACTAATGCTTAAATACATTTAATTTCTCGAAATGAAATTTAAATGAAAAGCTTAGGGATCCAAGGAATTATACCTCAATTTGGTTCAAGGGTTTGGCTAGGATTTCTCGTTTTTCTCCTTGCCCCTTGTTCTAGCAAAACCGGCCCTATGGCTTGCTTGGCTCCAAACTTTTTCTCCACCACCCTTGCTCTAGATTTCCGGCCACTCCAACTCAAAAAATCCGGTCACATCCAAGTTTCCTTCTCCTCCCTTTCTCTTCCTTCCACAACCGGCCTTGAGCCAAAAATGGGTTCCAAAATTTTTTTCAACTTTTCGGCTTGCTTTCCAACAATAAACCGACTAACACACTCTTTTTTTTTCACTTGATCTTGGCTCGAATTTCTTCCTTTCCCTCTCCCTCAAGTTCGGTTTTGGTGGGTAAAAATTTTGGCAAAGTTTGGTTGCTTTTCTCTCATTTTTTTGAATTATGGCTTCACCTATTTATAGAGGTGGAGAAAGTCTTGGAAATTGGAATTTGACCCCAAAAAAATCAAGAAATCACACAATGGGGGGTGTAGGTGGCCGGCCAAGCCTTGTGGAACAAGGAAAAATTTTTGGCAATTTACTTAAATGGAAGAAATGATGTCATATTTAAAAAGTAGGTGATGTCATCCACCTTTAGGCCTTGTTTGGCTCTTTTGCTATTGTACAGTCCATTTTTAAGTTAACACAGGTATTTTCAATACTGGATTCACTTATACTCAGTATTGGTTACCGAACTGCAGTCCAAATTTATCTGTGTAAAAATGGACAGTATGAATTTTTTCCTTATTTCTTAAAACCCTCTGCTCTTTAATTCTACTTAATGTGCTTGTCTTTCTATGGTGGTTTTGAATCTTAAACATATTATTTTATCAGTAAAATCGGCCTATGCAGTATAATTCTATACTGCGGGCTATTTACTCTTACGGTCTTTTCTTAACTTTTTGGGGTCAATCTTTTGGCTTTCTCGTCCACCATTGACTTTCTTGTCAACAGTTGACTTCCTTGCCAAGATTTGACTCCCGCGGTCAATAGTTGACTTTTCTGGTCAACCTCGACGTTTTTTGGTCAAACTTTGACCAACATAAAAATTTTGCAATTTTGTTCCTTTTTTGCCTAAAAGGTGTTTGCTTGACTAAGCAATCATTATTGAGTCTTATAAAATCATAAAAACTCACAAAAATATCATAAAAACCCTTAACCGGGGCTCTTTCATAAATATCCTCAACGTACAGTTGAATTTTTTTTTACACAAATCATAACGATCGAAAAACTAGGTATTACAGACATTTTGCGAAGAACTGCAATATGAATAAGCAAGGCCAGAACCCTCCGTACCAGAACAGGAACCCAAACAGTCAGCTTCATGCGGCCCAGACTAGATTAGAAGGACCTTCCATAGGCCAAGGAAGATTGGAAGCTCCTGAGCCTCAAGCCCGAATCTCCGCCTATACAAGGGGAGATGCGGAAGCAGGCACTTCACATGTGGTGACAGGTCAGATCTCTATCACCACT
>JAINRH010000307.1:0-43560 GCA_025413025.1 Ficus hispida
ACCAAGTAACCAGTTAGGATAACGTAAAAATAAGTAAGGGCTTATAACTAAGGTTATAAAAGAATGTTGGTTTACTACCAACAGTTCTAACCCTTACTTTTATTTAATTTCAGAACGTTGCACGACGAGGTGTCCCAGCGGAACCTAACTCCACGATTGGACACCGCATTTACGAACGAGGTAAGTACAACTCCGCCTACAGCATAGGCTTGTTGTGAATACTTGCCTAAGTATGATTGCTAGTTATGAATGCTATATGTTACATGCTCAGTGTTATAGATTAGCTTAGGAATGCTATGATTCTATGTTATGAACGTATGTTTTGTATGCTATGGTCTATAGAAGCATGATTAGGGTTAAGTTATGTTAAGATTAATTGAGTGAAACATCACGATGCATGTTCACTAATTAACAAATAAAAGATTAAGTTATGATGGCAAGCAATTGCCTGTGTCGTACCGACCCGCGTCAGGTCGGGTTGAGCTATGGCAAGAGTAAGTCCATAGAGCGCGCCCGGTACGAACACTCATGTTATGGGGCCCAAAAGTAAGGTTAAGTTAAGAAAGTTATGAAGAGATAAGAGAGCATAAGGAAGCATAAACGGATCATGCATGCGATATGTCAAGTTAGGTTATGAAATGTTATGCCATGTTATGATTAAGAAAGGTTATGAAATGTTATGCATGTTATGATTAGGAAAGGTTATGAAATGTTATGCCAAGTTATGATTAAGAAAGGTTATGAGATGGTATGCTATGTTATGTTATACAATGTTAGGTTAGGTTAGATTATGCTGTGTTTTAATATTGCGGTATTAATAGTTGTACTTGCTGAGCTTTCGCTCACTGTCTTACGTCTGTGCTGTAGGTAAGCAGCCTGGAAATAATTCTTGATGCAAGATGGAGGGCATGGATTGGCGGACTGTGAAATGTGGGAATAATGCCGCCACACGTTTTTGTTTATTATGTTAATATTTTACAGCTTTATTTATACCTACACAACGTTTTAATTATTCAGTATAATTATTTACGTAGGTGCGTATATATATTTATACGGCTTATAAAATAAAAAAAAATATATATATATATATTCCGCTGTTTTACGTATAAGTACGTAAGTATGTATGTATGTATGTACGGTAACGGCCTGTGCTAGGCGGGTCGTTACAGAGTTGGTATCAGAGCGGTTTCCTGCGACTAAATTTCACAGTCAGCCTGCCATCGCCTCCATCATTGTAAGTTAAAATTTTATTTTCATATGTTAATAATTATTATGCGAATATGTATGATTAGATTTACGATTATGGATCCGGAGCCCGTAGAAGAGGACCGACGCGCGGTTTCAGCATTCTACGAGTCACGGCCTCTACTATTCGATGGAACACCCCGGACGGTGGCATTATCGGTCTGGTTCTACGATCTGGAGATGATTTTCCTCCTTTGCCACATAGAGCCACATCTACATGTTTCATTGGCTAGTCGATGTTTGGCAGCCGATGCGCGGTTATGGTGGATGACGATCGGCGAGGGGACGTTACCTGCTCGTACGTGGCACATTTTCGTGTCTGCATGACTAACCGCTATGGACCGGTGCTGGACGATGGGATAGACGAGCATTATCGAGATCCCAATATTTATCGGGAGATGCTGCACGAGCGATACGACATGATGGCCGAGTACTGGCAAGCGTACCCCATGAGCCGATGGATCACTATTGTCGGAGATTCCAGGAGGCTATGTTGCCTCACATTCCCATGGACATACCAAACCCAGGACTACAGGCTTTAGTGGTCCTGCGGAATGGATTGCCTGCACAGATCCGTCAGCATACGCCCATACCAACGCAGATCATGTCAGTGGCCCATATGATTGAGTACATATTAGCTGCGGAGATCCTTGCACAGGACCCACAGGCCGATGCTACGTAGCAGAGCATGAGGTACCAGTCGATGACGCCGAGATGCCCGAGCCGGTTTACGAGCCGGAGCCGATATATGAGCCAGAGCCCGCTTATGAGCCCGACCCGGTCGACCAGGAGGATCCAATACCCGACCCGGTACAAGAGGCCGAGGATGATGGTTATGATGCCGATGAGGAGATGGATGCTCCCGAGGACCCTCTGATCATTGTTATATCTAGCGATGACGAGGATGATGAGGAGGAGCCTGATCACGAGCCAGGATTTGGAGGATGGCTCGATGAGGGCGATGATTTCGAGGAGGACCCTGAGGAGATTCCAGATGATGATGGAGATGCGGGTTCTGATGTTTCAGTTGTTACGGAGTTAGATTAGGCTCAGATCACGTGTATATGTATATGTTTTGAGACTGATGTACTAGCTTATTTTATTTTGATAATAGGCCTTGTACTTTTGTACGATGGTAAAGTGGTAGACACTTCCATCTTAAAATTTTTGATGATGTATATATGATGTAAAGAACATGATGTACTTTTGTATATATATTAAAGGCAGTTGAATGTAAAATGTATGGAATCTCAATTATGAATGATGTAGTATGAATGTGATAAATGTTTATGATATGATATTATGAGTATATAATATTATGGTATGACAATATTGTGACATAATGCATATTGTTACAATATGTTAAAATATGAATGCAAAGAAAGGATATTAATAGTTAATAATATCTTTTCTTATGATTTAAATAGGAAGATTAAGATGGTTCGAGGGCGCAAAGGCTGCACCAGTTAATCCACCTGCGCCGGATCTAGCGACCCTTGTAGCGAATTTACAACGACAGTTGCTCGAGCAGCAACAAGAGACAAACCAGCTGAGAGAGCAGCTAGCTCAGTTACACCAGAGACCCCAGGTCAACGAGGTTCCCTTACCCGCGGAACAAGCACCTCCAGTGGCACCTCCAGTGCCCAATGTTCCGCGACATGCTGAGGTACCAGTAGCACCTGCTGGGGTACCGGCAGATCCGCCTCCGGCAAGAGAGGATTTGTTATATGAGAGGTTTAGGCGGATGAAAGCGCCTGAATTTGAGGGAACAACAGACCCAATAGCCGCAGACAACTGGTTGATAGACATCCAGGTTATCCTAGACTTTATGCGGCTTACTGAACAGGAGAAAGTCTTATGTGCTTCTTTTGCTCTTAAGAAGGACGCGAGACACTGGTGGATAACCGTTCAGATGCGTAGGAACGTCATGGCAATGAGCTGGCAGGATTTTGTGACTGAGTTTCGTAGTATGTACTACAACAGAGAAGTCCTTGCCGCTCAACAGGACAAATTCACCAGCTTCAAGCAAGGGTCTATGACGGTGATGGAAGCCATTAAGAAGTTCGAACAGCTAGCGCGCTTGTGCCCGGAGCTGGTACCGAGAACGAGACAGAGAAGGTTCGGAGAATGATGAAGATGTTCCGGACCGACATATCCAAGCAAGTTAGTGCAGGAAGCAGCCCACCTACCCTGGTATCCGACTGCGTGAGCAGAGCAATACAAGCTGAATACTGGATCAACCAGGACAAGGAAGCAAGGGCGCAGTTTTACAAGGCCAAGAAGGAAGAAAAGGCCGTTACTAAGCAGACCCAGCCCCGTCAGAGTGCTGAGGCCAATCAGAAAGGTCAGAATAATAACCCTGCTCAAAGTTCCAAACAGTTTGGGAGGAACAAGAGAAAGGGAAATTTTTCTGGACAGGGCCAGCAACAAAATTACCCTCAGAAGAAGATCAACAGGGGAAATGAGGGTAATAACTCTGACTACACCGGTATGTACAAAGTGCGGGAGAAAACATCCGGGCGTTTGCAGAATGGACTAATGAGTGCTATCTGTGCGGAAAGGAGGGACATTGTGACGCCGCCGACTTCCCAAGCCAGGTCGACACCATACATACTTGTTTCTTTACTTGAAAATTTGAGAGAAATTTTTTTTTTAAAACGTATTCACATAAATTATCTTGTGGAGAATAATATGTCACCCATATATATATATCAAACTGAGAATACTTCTCGTGTCTTCAAACTTTATACATATAACAAAACATAATTTACTTTAGAATATTAAAATATTTTCTTAACATCGAATGCGGAAAATCATGCGTAGTGGTATCCCACACCGCCCTTCACTCGCCGCATCGTCTGCATAGCCCACCACTTAAATTGGCAGGCTTTTTACCTACAGTATGAAATATAAGAGTGAGCTTTCGCCCAGCAAGTACAAACATAATCTCACAAAAAATAATTTAATCATCTTAAAACATGTCATCATCATGTAACTTATGCATGAGCCATTTATGATTGATTGAAAGTCTTATGCTTCATTTTAGACTTAATCTTTAACTTATCTTGTCTCAACATGTGGGCCCATAGTGTACGTACCGAAAGCGCGCAGCCTCCAGACAAAGCTAGGTTTGCAAGGCCCTAACAGTTCTGGGAATTAAAACGTGACCCTCACGCATCAACGAGAGGTAAATGTCACAACTGGTTTTAACATGTATCCTCCTCGATCACGGGAGGTTGGTACGACACCTTCCTTGATTATCTTACCATATGATTTAACATTAGTGAACATGCTTCATGATGTCACTATGTCATATTCAAACTTTAACATTTGCCATATCATGGCATTCTTGAGAACATGACATTTTTAAAACCATGACATTTTAGAAACATGGCATAATATGTAACATGTTATAGCATATCATCACATAACATCATTTAACATCATACAACATAGCATGTACATTTTAACATAGCATATATGAAAATAGTATTTACTATTTTCATACTGTAGGTGAGGTTCGATACTTGCCTGATTCGTTATATTCCAGGCTTTGTTGTTTCCACCTGATCTCAATTGCAGGTTACTTCCTGCTATTAGAAGAACATAGGATAAGGATCCTATAAACGTTGATAACTTTCCAGCATCATAGTTATATGTTCTCCTTACATACCTTGATCATTTATTAGGTTACTATCGTAACCTAGAGATTATGGTTAACCGTCTTGACCCATTAGATTACTTGAGGTAACTTGGGTATTAAACCCGTATTAGATTATTCTTATTATCGAGCCTAAGTTTTAGTAACTCGGGTATCCTTCCCGGTTACCATTCGTCATTGTCTTGTTAATATGTTTTGACTTTTAAAATCCAATTTGGAAATTGGCTAGAAAATCTTTTGTTTTACTTCCAAATTCGTGGTTTTCAAATAAGACTTTATAAAAATTATTGAAGACTGAAAACTGCTTTTAAAACAGTTTTGATAGTCAAAACAGGAGTGTTGATGCAAAAATACAGTTTTTCTGCATGTTTTTAGAAAATCCTGTGCAGGAATTTCTTGCTCTCTGCACAGTTTTCATAGTTCAGGTTGTATTTAAAAATCCAGATTGATTTTGAAAAACTTGTCTTCACAAAGTTCTTGTCTTGAAAATTCTAAAACTTTTGTGTTTTAAGAAAAACCAGTTCTGCTTGGATTCTTGTCAGTTTTAATTTGAAACTTACTGGACGTGTAGACTAGGTCTGGGCAGATTAGCCTCGGATTTTCGTAAAAACGGAGGCCATTGGAGCCTCATTTTTCAAATCCATTCGCGCTGTCCTCTAGGAAAAACTGTTCTGAACAACTTTTGTGTTTTAATTTTTTCCAAACTCGGCCTCTAAAGGCCTCAAAATCTGATTTTCCCGAGACTGGCCAATTTCTACCCGAAATGGCAGTTTTCGGTTTCGATTTTTGTTTTACGTCCTAGACGTGGAATCTAGCTCGACCAGCCACTGCGGGAGCCCTAATACACACATGCAGTGGTTTTCTAACATCCAATATTCACCATGCAAATTAAAATTCACATCATGCATTAACATATAAAACCTAATCATTCAAACAAACACCTATCATGCAAAATGGAAACCACCAACCATAAACCCTAACTTAATTCAAGCACACAACCTAAATTTCTTAGCTAAGGCAGGGAGTTAATGTGAGCTTATGCTCAATACAACTAATGCTTAAATACATTTAAATTTCTCGAAATGAAATTTAAATGAAAGCTTAGGGATCCAGGAATTATACCTCAATTGGTTCAAGGGTTTGGCTAGGATTTCTCGTTTTTCTCCTTGCCCCTTGTTCTAGCAAACCGGCCCTATGGCTTGCTTGGCTCCAAACTTTTCTCCACCACCCTTGCTCTAGATTTCCGGCCACTCCAACTCACAAAATCCGGTCACATCCAAGTTTCCTTCTCCTCCCTTTCTCTTCCTTCCACAACCGGCCTTGAGCCAAAAATGGGTTCCAAAATTTTTTTCAACTTTTCGGCTTGCTTTCCAACAATAAACCGACTAACACACTCTTTTTTTTCACTTGATCTTGGCTCGAATTTCTTCCTTTCCCTCTCCCTCAAGTTCGGTTTTGGTGGGTAAAAATTTTGGCAAAGTTTGGTTGCTTTTCTCTCATTTTTTTGAATTATGGCTTCACCTATTTATAGAGGTGGAGAAAGTCTTGGAAATTGGAATTTGACCCCAAAAAATCAAGAAATCACACAATGGGGGGTGTAGGTGGCCGGCCAAAGCCTTGTGGAACAAGGAAAATTTTTGGCAATTTACTTAAATGGAAGAAATGATGTCATATTTAAAAAGTAAGGTGATGTCATCACCTTTAGGCCTTGTTTGGCTCTTTTGCTATTGTACAGTCCATTTTTAAGTTAACACAGGTATTTTCAATACTGGATTCACTTATACTCAGTATTGGTTTACCGAACTGCAGTCCAAAATTTATCTGTGTAAAAATGGACAGTATGAATTTTTTCCTTATTTCTTAAACCCTTCTGCTCTTTAATTCTACTTAATGTGCTTGTCTTTCTATGGTGGTTTTGAATCTTAAACATATTATTTTATCAGTAAAATCGGCCTATGCAGTATAATTCTATACTGCGGGCTATTTACTCTTACGGTCCTTTCTTAACTTTTTGGGGTCAATCTTTGGCTTTCTCGTCCACCATTGACTTTCTTGTCAACAGTTGACTTCCTTGCCAAGATTTGACTCCCGCGGTCAATAGTTGACTTTTCTGGTCAACCTCGACGTTTTTTGGTCAACTTTGACCAACATAAAAATTTTGGCAATTTTGTTCCTTTTTGCCTAAAAGGTCGTTTGCTTGACTAAGCAATCATTATTGAGTCTTATAAAATCATAAAAACTCACAAAATATCATAAAAACCCTTAACCGGGCTCTTTCATAAATATCCTCAACGTACAGTTGAATTTTTTTTTACACAAAAATCATAACGATCGAAAAACTAGGTATTACAATCTACCCCCTTAAAAAAATTTTCGTCCTCGAAAATCAGAACAATTCGGGGTAGCTTTTCTTCATCTCGTCCTCGCGTTCCCATGTTGCCTCCTCAATCTCATGATTTCTCCATAGGACCTTAACTAAAGGTATAACCTTGTTCCTTAACACCTTATCTTCTCGTGCTAAGATTTGAACCGGTTTCTCCTCATATGTCAGATTCTCGTGAACCTCAATTGGTTCGTGGCCTAGTACATGGGATGGATCCGAGATGTACTTTAGCATTGACACATGAAATACATTGTGTACATATGCTAATTCTTGAGGCAAAGTCAACCTGTAGGCCACATTACCAATTCTTTCCAGTATTTCGAATGGCCCTATGTATCGTGGACTTAATTTCCCCTTCTTTCCAAATCTCATAACTCCCTTGAATGGAGCAATTTTGAGGAAAACCAAGTCTCCTACTTGAAATTCTAGAGGCCTTCTACGTTTGTCGGCATAGCTCTTTTGTCGACTAAAAGCAGTTTCCATCCGTCGGCGTATAAGTTTCACGGCCTCAGTGGTTTTTCCGAATGAAATCTGTGGACACAAGTTCCTTTTCCCTAGTCTCGTACCAATGGATTGGAGATCTGCATCTTCTCCCATACAGGGCTTCATAAGGAGCCATTCCAATTGAAGCTTGGAAACTGTTGTTGTACGAGAATTCAATCAAAGGAAGCTTCTTATCCCAAGTTCCCTTGAAATCCATCACAGACGCTCGCAACATGTCTTCCAGGGTCTGAATGGTCCTCTCGGATTGCCCGTCCGTTTGAGGATGAAAAGCTGTACTAAAGGTAAGCTTGGTACCCATGGCTTGATGTACACTTCTCCAGAACTTAGAAGTGAAACGACCATCACGATCAGAGATGATTGCCTTTGGAATCCCATGGTAACGCACAATCTGCGCAACGTATAGTTCCGCCAGCTGTTCCACCGAAAAGCTAAGCTTGATGGCGATGAAGTGTGCAGACTTCGTCAAACGATCAACAATCACCCAAATAGCGTCGTTGCCGTTGGGAGTTCGGGGTAGTCCAACCACGAAATCCATCGTCACTTGGTCCCATTTCCATTCTGGAATGGAAATTTTCTGCAACTCTCCCCCCGGACGTTGGTGTTCTGCCTTCACCCTTTGACATGTAAGGCATTTGCTGACGAATGTAGCGACGTCATTCTTCATTCTGGGCCACCAAAAACTTTCCTTCAAGTCTTGGTACATCTTTGTAGCTCCTGGATGGACGGAATACGGAGTCTCATGAGCTTCCTTCATGATTTGTTCCTTCAACTTGTCGTCGTTAGGGATGCATAATCTATTTTTCTGATAGAGTATGCCCTCATCCGATATGTTGAAGTCTGACTCCTTTTCTTCCAGGACTTCGTTCCTTGTTCTGAGCAGCGAGGCATCTCCTTCTTGTCGCTCTTTCATACCATCTAAAATGGTAGGTTGGAAGGTTAGAGCAGCTAAGCTTCCTGTGATGAGCTCTATTCCGGCTCCCACTAGCTCCTTCTGAAGTGGTTCAATCAGCGACTGTATGGACATCAATGCGGAAGACGACTTCCGACTAAGGGCATCAGCTACTTTGTTAGCCTTCCCTGGATGGTAACGGATGTCTATGTCATAATCCTTCACCAATTCGAGCCATCTTCTTTGCCTCATGTTAAGCTCCTTTTGTGTGAAGATATACTTCAAACTCTGATGATCTATGTAGACTTCACACTTACTGCCGTAAAGGTAGTGTCTCCAGATTTTGAGCGCAAATACTACCGCCGCAAGTTCCAAATCATGCGTCGGGTAGTTCTTCTCATGATCCTTTAGCTGGCGTGAAGCATAAGCGATCACCTTTCCATTTTGCATGAGCACGGCTCCCAATCCTATTTTAGAAGCATCGCTGTATATCACGAAGTTTCCTTCTTCCACATTCGGAATTATGAGAATCGGAGCGCGAGTCAGCCTTTTTTTCAGCTCTTGGAAGTGCTCTTCACACTTTGCAGTCCATTCGTACTTCTTTCCTTTCCGTGTAAGTGCAGTGAGTGGCGCTGCAATTTTAGCAAATCCTTCGACGAAACGTCGGTAGTAGCCCGCCAAGCCGAGGAAACTACGTACTTCGGTGACATTTTTCGGAGCTGGCCATTCACTTACTGCCTCAATCTTGGCCGGATCTACAGATATGCCGTTCTTGGAGACCACATGTCCTAAGAAATGGACCTTTTTCAACCAAAATTCACACTTTGTGAATTTAGCGTAGAGCTGGTTTTGCTTTAAAATTCGTAAAGCAATCCTTAAATGCTCCTCATGCTCCTCCTTTGATCTTGAATAAATCAAGATATCATCTATAAAGACAATAACAAATTTATCCAAGTAATCCTTGAATACTCGATTCATCAGGTCCATAAAGGCTGCTGGAGCATTTGTCAGTCCGAATGGCATAACGAGGAACTCGTAATGTCCATATCGTGTTCGAAAAGCTGTCTTGGGAACGTCTCCTTCCCTAATTCGAAGCTGGTGATATCCGGATCGTAGGTCAATCTTCGAGAAAATTGAAGCTCCTCTCAGCTGATCAAACAGATCGTCGATCCGAGGCAGGGGATACTTGTTCTTGATAGTTATCTTGTTCAATTCCCGATAGTCAATGCACATCCTAAGAGTGCCGTCCTTCTTTTTAACAAACAGAACTGGAGCTCCCCATGGCGAGTAACTCTGACGAATGAATCCTCGATTCAGAAGCTCTTGTAACTGAATCTGCAGTTCCTTAAGTTCGGCAGGCGCCATCCTGTACGGAGCCTTGGATACTGGTGCTGATCCAGGAAGTAACTCAATCTCAAAGGAGATCTCTCGTTTTGGTGGCAGTCCTGGTAACTCTTCAGGAAAAACCTCTATAAATTCCTTGACTATCGGTACTTCTTCCGGCCTGCTTTTGGTCTCTTGCGTCTTGTCCACCATGTTAGCTAGAAATCCCATACATCCTTCTGCCAACAATTTCCTAGCCTGTAACGCAGAAATGAACATTTTCGGCTGTTTTGGAGTTGATCCTCTAAAAATAAACTCCTCGCCTCCAATTGGCTTGAACGTGACAGTACGCCGTGGACAGTCGATAATTGCGTTGTACTTCCCCAAGAAATCCATACCCAGGATGACATCGTAGTCATATAGGTCTATGATGATCAGGTTGACATACATTTCCCTACCACATATAATTATTGGAACATGACGTATCCAATAATCAGACAACAGAATCTCCCCGGAGGGTAATGCAGTCCTAAATGTTTTTCCAATTCTATCACTTGCCCTACCTAGTTTCTTAGCGAATCTAGGTGATGTGAACGAATGCGTAGCTCCAGAATCAATTAACACATAGGCATCTTGTTGAGCAAAAGGAAGCTGACCTGTCACCACTGTGGAAGGTCCAGCTTGAACATCCTCCTTTGTATAGGCGTAAATACGTCCCTGAGGTTCCGGAGCTTCCAGCCTGCCTTGGGAGATTTCGGGTCCCTCGAGCTTCATCTGTGCAGCGTGAAGTTGAGATCCCTGTCCTCTCTGTTGATTCTGCGGACTCTGGGGATTTAGATTGCAGTTTTTCGCATAGTGGCCTTCCTTGCCACAAAGAAAACAACGACCGCTTCCAACACGGCACTCTCCCGGGTGCTTTCTCCCACATTTCTGACAAGTGGGATTATTGTTGTTATCAGGAGTATTTCTCTTTTGGGGAAAATTCTAAAACTTTCGTGTTTTAAGAAAAACCCAGTTCTGCTTGGATTCTTGTCAGTTTTAATTTGAAACTTACTGGACGTGTAGACTAGGTCTGGGCAGATTAGCCTCGGATTTTCGTAAAAACGGAGGCCATTGGAGCCTCATTTTTCAAATCCATTCACGCTGTCCTCTAGGAAAAACTGTTCTGAACAACTTTTGTGTTTTAATTTTTTCCAAACTCGGCCTCTAAAGGCCTCAAAATCTGATTTTCCCGAGACTGGCCAATTTCTACCCGAAATGGCAGTTTTCGGTTTCGATTTTTGTTTTACGTCCTAGACGTGGAATCTAGCTCGACCAGCCACTGCGGGAGCCCTAATACACACATGCAGTGGTTTTCTAACATCCAATATTCACCATGCAAATTAAAATTCACATCATGCATTAACATATAAAACCTAATCATTCAAACAAACACCTATCATGCAAAAATGGAAACCACCAACCATAAACCCTAACTTAATTCAAGCACACAACCTAAATTTCTTAGCTAAGGCAGGGAGTTAATGTGAGCTTATGCTCAATACAACTAATGCTTAAATACATTTAAATTTCTCGAAATGAAATTTAAATGAAAAGCTTAGGGATCCAAGGAATTATACCTCAATTTGGTTCAAGGGTTTGGCTAGGATTTCTCGTTTTTCTCCTTGCCCCTTGTTCTAGCAAAACCGGCCCTATGGCTTGCTTGGCTCCAAACTTTTTCTCCACCACCCTTGCTCTAGATTTCCGGCCACTCCAACTCAAAAAATCCGGTCACATCCAAGTTTCCTTCTCCTCCCTTTCTCTTCCTTCCACAACCGGCCTTGAGCCAAAAATGGGTTCCAAAATTTTTTTCAACTTTTCGGCTTGCTTTCCAACAATAAACCGACTAACACACTCTTTTTTTTCACTTGATCTTGGCTCGAATTTCTTCCTTTCCCTCTCCCTCAAGTTCGGTTTTGGTGGGTAAAAATTTTGGCAAAGTTTGGTTGCTTTTCTCTCATTTTTTTGAATTATGGCTTCACCTATTTATAAAGGTGGAGAAAGTCTTGGAAATTGGAATTTGACCCCAAAAAAATCAAGAAATCACACAATGGGGGGTGTAGGTGGCCGGCCAAAGCCTTGTGGAACAAGGAAAAATTTTTGGCAATTTACTTAAATGGAAGAAATGATGTCATATTTAAAAAGTAAGGTGATGTCATCCACCTTTAGGCCTTGTTTGGCTCTTTTGCTATTGTACAGTCCATTTTTAAGTTAACACAGGTATTTTCAATACTGGATTCACTTATACTCAGTATTGGTTTACCGAACTGCAGTCCAAAATTTATCTGTGTAAAAATGGACAGTATGAATTTTTTCCTTATTTCTTAAAACCCTTCTGCTCTTTAATTCTACTTAATGTGCTTGTCTTTCTATGGTGGTTTTGAATCTTAAACATATTATTTTATCAGTAAAATCGGCCTATGCAGTATAATTCTATACTGCGGGCTATTTACTCTTACGGTCTTTTCTTAACTTTTTGGGGTCAATCTTTGGCTTTCTCGTCCACCATTGACTTTCTTGTCAACAGTTGACTTCCTTGCCAAGATTTGACTCCCGCGGTCAATAGTTGACTTTTCTGGTCAACCGTCGACGTTTTTTGGTCAAACTTTGACCAACATAAAAATTTTGGCAATTTTGTTCCTTTTTGCCTAAAAGGTCGTTTGCTTGACTAAGCAATCATTATTGAGTCTTATAAAATCATAAAAACTCACAAAATATCATAAAAACCCTTAACCGGGCTCTTTCATAAATATCCTCAACGTACAGTTGAATTTTTTTTTACACAAAAATCATAACGATCGAAAAACTAGGTATTACAGACATTTTGCGAAGAACTGCAATATGAATAAGCAAGGCCAGAACCCTCCGTACCAGAACAGGAACCCAAACAGTCAGCTTCATGCGGCCCAGACTAGATTAGAAGGACCTTCCATAGGCCAAGGAAGATTGGAAGCTCCTGAGCCTCAAGCCCGAATCTCCGCCTATACAAGGGGAGATGCGGAAGCAGGCACTTCACATGTGGTGACAGGTCAGATCTCTATCACCACTTATGAAGCAATTGCCCTGTTTGATTCTGGTGCCACACATTCCTTTATATCAGTGGAGTTTCCTCGAATTAGCCGGTTATTATCGCCGCTTTGTTGAAGGATTTTCTAAGATAGCAGCCCCTCTTACGACCCTTACGCGCAAAGGAAAGAAGTACGAATGGACTTCTAAATGCGAAGAGAATTTCCAAGAGCTTAAGAGGAAGCTGACAAGTGCGCCTGTTTTGATTATTCCAGATGTTGAAGCAGGAAATTTCGTGATCTACAGCGACGCTTCTAAGACAGGACTAGGAGCAGTCCTAATGCAGCAAGGTAAAGTGGTCGCGTATGCTTCTCGACAACTGAAGGATCACGAGAAGAATTACCCGACGCACGATCTAGAGCTCGCTGCGGTGGTGTTCGCATTGAAGATTTGGAGGCACTACCTGTATGGGAATAGATGTGAGATTTTCACCGATCACCAAAGTCTCAAATACATCTTTACCCAGAAGGAGCTCAATATGAGGCAGCGAAGATGGCTTGAACTCGTAAAGGACTACGACTGCGAGATCCTTTACCATCCTGGCAAGGCGAACAAAGTAGCAGACGCCTTAAGCAGGAAGTCATCTGGCGTGCTGATGTCTTTGGTACTGCTGCCCAAGCCGCTTCAAAAGGAAATCTCTGACTTCAACCTTGAGATGATAACGGGAAAGTTATCCGCCTTAACCCTCCAGTCCAATTTAATGGAGTCCATCAAGAACCTTCAAGGAAAGGATTCTCAGTTGATCAAGGCACAACTCTTTGGCGGGAAAAATAAGGAGTTTAGAACCTCTGCAGATGGCATGATCTACTTCAAAGAAAGGATCTGCATTCCTGATTTCAAGTTTTTGAAGGATCAGATACTAGCAGAGGCGCACATGACACCGTATTCAGTACATCCCGGAGCCTCTAAGATGTACAAGGATCTCCGAGAGAACTACTGGTGGCCAAATATGAAGAATCAGATAGCGAAGTTTGTGTCCAAATGCTTAACTTGTCAGAAAGTTAAGGCAGAACACCGACATCCTGGAGGAGAGTTGCAGAAAATAGAGCTCCCCGAATGGAAATGGGAGCAAATTACCATGGATTTTGTCGTGGGACTGCCAAGAACTTCAAGTGGGAATGACACGATTTGGGTTATTGTCGACCGATTAACCAAATCTGCCCACTTTATCGCTATCAAAGCCACTTATTCAGTGGAGAAGTTGGCCGAAGTCTATGTATCCCAGGTCGTTCGACTGCATGGTGTACCAAAATCGATCATCTCGGATCGAGACGGACGTTTCACTTCCCGATTTTGGACAAGCGTACACAATGCTATGGGGTCGAAACTGAAGTTCAGTACGGCTTTTCACCCCCAAACCGACGGTCAGTCAGAACGGACCATCCAGACACTAGAAGATATGATGAGATCATGCGTGCTGGATTTTCAAGGAAACTGGGATCAGAAGCTGTCTTTGATCGAATTTTCCTACAACAATAGTTATCATGCTTCGATTGGTATGACTCCATTCGAAGCACTGTACGGAAGAAAATGTCGATCCCCTATTCACTGGCAAGAAGTTGGACAGAAGCAGCTTCAGACCACGGACTTCATCAGAAAGACTTCTGACGATATTAAGAAGATTAAACAAAGGCTTGACATAGCTTTCAGTCGTCAGAAAAGCTATGCGGATAAACGAAGAAGGCCTTTGGAATTTCAGATCGGAGATGCAGTTTTCATCAAGATAGCTCCGATGAAAGGTGTAATGAGATTCGGAAAGAAAGGGAAGCTTAGTCCAAGGTATACCGGACCTTTTGAAATCCTAGAGAGGATTGGAAAAGTAGCATACAAGCTTGCCCTGCCGCCAGAGTTAGCATCTATGCATAACGTCTTCCATGTCTCAATGCTCAAGAAGTATGTGCCAGACCCTTCGCATGTTCTCAGTCAAGAACCGGTAGAAGTTCAAACAGATTTGACCTATGAAGAGAAGCCGGTACAAATCCTAGATCGAGAAGAGAAGGTTCTGAGAAATAAGACAATTCCCATGGTAAAGGTTTTATGGCAAAACCATAAAGTAGAAGAAGCCACTTGGGAATTAGAAAATGAAATGAGAAAGAACTACCCCGGCTTATTCTAATTTTCGAGGACGAAAATCTTTAAGGAGGGTAGATTGTAATACCTGATTTTCTTATGTCTGAACGATTCTATGTATAATTGTACATTGAACCGTAAAAGTATTTATGGAAAAAGCCCAGTTAAGGGTTTTTAATTATGTTTTGTGAGTTTTATGGCTTTATAAGACTCAAAAATGATTATGTAATTAAGAAAGTGACCTTTTTAGGAAATATGGAGCAAAATCTTGAAATTTTACAAAAAGTCAAAGTTTGACCAAAACCGTCGCGGTTGACCAAAAGTCAACTGTTGACCATGAAAGTCAAAACTTGACAAGAAGGTCCCTAATTGACAAGAAAGTCGATGGTTGACCCGAAAAGTTTAAGAAATGACTTTATGTTTAGATATTGATCTGTATAAATTGCACCGGGTAAACCCGTGCCTTTTTGCAGATAAAAAGTTATGTTTAAGATATGAGAACCACCTTAGAAAATCAAGCACATCAAGTTGAAGCTTAGGGCAAAAGAGTTTGATGAAATAAGAAAAATTTCATACCGTCCAGTATTACGCGGATGAATTTTGGACTGCAGTTCGGTAAACCAATACTGTGCATAAGTATAACCAGTATTGAACATACCTGTGATGACTTAAATAGGGACTGCTTATTAGCAAAAGAGTCAAACAAGCTTAAGCTTGGGCTTACCTCATCACCTTTTTGATTTTGACATCATTAAGTGATTTAAGGAAAAATTGGAAAAAAATAGTTGGCATCCACCTTAGCCCATGGCCGGCCACATGCCCCCTCCAATGTCCAATTTTCTGATTTTTTGAGGACTAAAGTGTGCAATTAGGAGAAGTTTCCAACCTCTATAAATAGGGGTGGCCTTTGTTCACAATTAAAGAAAAACTTAGCCAAACTCTTGCATTTTTCCTTCACAAAAATCCGGACTTAAGGGAGAAGAGAAAGGCAAGAAAGATTTGCAAAACCAAGTGTGTGGGAGGCCTTAGGGTGGTCGGATTTAGGTTAGTGACCAAGCAAAAAGTTGGAGAAAATTTTGGAACCCAAATCCTTAGCCAAGGCCGGTTGTAGGGGGAGAGAACCAAGCCAAGAATCCAAACCGGGTTTTGGAGCAATTGGCTGGAATTTTTGGTGCAAGTTGGTGACCGGACTTCAAGGGAAAGAAGGCTGGAAATTTCGGACCCTTTTAGCCAAGCAAGACCAGCGGCTGTTGGTTAAGAAAAAGGGAGGAAACCGAGCCCACCTTGAGCCAAGAAAGTGAGGTAAAATCCTAACCGATTCAAGCTTTCATTTAAATTTCGTGTGGAGAAATTTAAATGTATTTAAGCTATGGTTTGTAAGGGTTTAAGCCCACTTTTAAATTCTGCTCTAGTTGGTAAATTATGTGCATGTGCTTGATTTGTTTAAGCTTAGGGTTTGGTGGTTCATTTATGTGCATATTGTGCATGATAAGTGTTTGATTGAATGCTTAATGTAACAGTGGTTTCCCCACCTTCCGAATTAGTTTGGTACACGCTAGATCTGAGTTTGTGTGGTGTTGATAACTCTATAAAATATAGTTATTTTATTACTTTTATGCATTTAAATTGACTATGTTCTTAAGCATTTTAATTTATTTTAGATTAATTTAGTTTAATTTTTTCTTATTTTAATTTAGATTAATTTATTTTGATTTTGTGTTATTTGATTTAATTTAATTTAATTAATCTAATATTAATTTTAATATGTTGTTATTAATTAATGTCTCAAAATATTTGTTTTCCTCGATTTGTAGGTTAATTTGGTGAAGGGGGCAAAAACAAGCCTTGGAGCTTGGATGGAGTCAAAATGTTGAAAAGAATTGGGATCACACTACTCCATCACGTGCAGTCCATCCATTTCACGCGCTATTTGTAAGCCCTTCAGAAAGCGTGCCAGATCTAATATGACGCGCTCCATGGAATTTGCGTGTAGCTGCAAGACCATACCATTTCCTTTTGCCACGTGTCGCTGTCTCTTGTTGGTAAATTAGATATCGCCACGTGGAAGCACGTTGAGCTTTGCTTTGGGGGTTGCTCTCTTGTAGTCCGCAGCAAACATAACGAAAAAAAAAACAAAAACAAGAGTGGGGCCGAGACTCTGAGGCCAAGAACAGAGGCCAAACCCAGCAGCCAAGAGGAAAGAAAAATAAGGAAGAAAAAGAAAAAAAAATAGAAAAATAGAAAAAAGTCAAAAAAAAAAAAGTAGTTTAGGATTTAGTTTTTATTTTTAATTTTAGACTTTATTTTCAATAAATTTCAAGGGAGATGACATTTAAAGAGTGAAGAAGAGGAGAGAGGAAATTAGAAAAAAAACTTGAAGATTTGTGAAAACAATAATTGGGATTTTCATTCCTTTTTTTTATCTCTTTTATTTTTATAATTGGATGATATTTGAACATTTGATTTGTGCAATTTTGTGTTTATTTTCATTTATGAGTATTGTGTAGTTTGTTGATTTTAAGGTTTGATGTAGCTATACTTGAACTATATTTTGATGATTTAGTTAGTTGAGAATCCAATTTCATTTCAATTCATTTGTGTTCGCTATACTTAATGTATCTAGTTTATTTTTTCAAATAAGTTAGATGATTTTGATATGTGGAATTGGCACTTGGGAAAGGGAATTTTATATTTCAGATTTAAGATACACAACCTAAGTAATATTGAGTTCGGGAGGTCGGTAATACTTGGGTAATCGTATTTATGGCTTGATCTTAATGAATGTTTGTGCATTTTAGTTGATGGTAATGTCAATTTTAGGTGTTCATGCATAGTATCTCATTTGACACTCGAGAGAGTTAACGAGACTATATTAGAGCCATTGATTAATGAATTGGATGAATTTTATTAACAATTGCTAAATTAGATAAGCATAGGAATTGTAGAGTGAAACCAAATCCCTAGAACCTTACTTATGTCTTTTTTTTAATTCAGTTTTGTTTTGTTATTTTAGTTTACTTTATTTATTTTGATTTGTATTTTTGTTGTTTTTTTTAATCGGTCGTTCAAATAATCCTAAAGTTAACGAATTTCGGTAATTAACTTAAAATTAAACACAATCCTCGTAAGATCGACAACCTTACTTATCACTTTATTATTTTTACGACTCATACACTTGTAAGATTTCACACAATAAGTCTTTGGTACCGTTACCAGGAATTGTTTTGTTTAATTTTAGTTAATATCGATACCAATTAGCTCTATGATTAATTTGAACATTTTTTTTCTTTCTTTTCTTGTTTTTAGTTCTTTTTTGTTACTTTTGTGTAAATTTTTCTCATTAACTTGTTTGAGATACTTGAAAGATGTCATATCAATAGGTCCCCTTATATTTTACTAAACAAGAATTGGAACCATTTTTTCTTGCTCAGTGGAGATTTAAAGATTAAGCAAAGCGGCACAGATAAGCACATAGAATGGGGTGTCAGTGGTCCCATAATAAATTGATAAGATAAGAAAGTTGCTTCATTTTTATTCACTTCTGTGGCAGCAACTTTGACAGGGCTGGCAGTTGAAGTAGATAACAAGCTGTCATTTTTTGTCATGTAGTCCTAACCAATCGTGATTCGAAACCGAACCCGACTTCCGGTCCGTTGACCGCTGACCCTGAGCCTTATAGACCGCACAACCAACAAAAACACAATTTCACCAACATCCAAGATATTCTCTCTCTTAATTCTCGGTTCTCTTAACACCAATAATTTATCAGTTCCGACTTCCATAGAGCTATGGCCGAGGCTCTGGTTTCTGCAGTCCTAAAGCAGTTGGTTTCGTTCACTAGTGAACAGCTACAGCATGAATGGAGTCTGATCAGCGGCGTTGAGGGGAAAGTTGAAAACCTCACGAGCAATCTTGAAGCTATTCAAGCGGTGCTTGTGGATGCTGAGAAGAGGCAGATCAAGGATGCCGGCGTGAGAAACTGGTTGTGGAGACTCAAAGAAGTGTCCTTCCAGATTGATGCTATGTTGGATGAGTGGAACACTACCATTCTCCGGGCTGATATTCTTAAAAAGGAACATCCTTTTAGGAAGGTATGCATCTCTGGACAATCCTCTTGTTTTCATGATCCTCTTCAAGTCAATTCAGTCGGTCTGCGTCGTAGAATAGCTCGCAAGATCGAAGACTTAAATCAAAAGCTGGATCGTATTTCATCTGACAAAGATAGATTCAGCTTTATCACCACTGAGAATAATCGATTCACTGCAACTGAACATCAACGACCAAAGGCGACTTCATTCGACATTAATATAGCTGAAGTGTTTGGTCGAGAGACGGAAAAGAAAAATCTAATCACGAAGTTGCTGAGTGAAAGTAGCGAAATTGCCGAGAGAGGGCACGAGATCATTCCTCTTGTAGGAGCTGGGGGAATTGGTAAAACCACTTTAGCCCTACTAGCGTACAATGATGAGACAGTTAGTGCTCATTTTGACCGGAAAATTTGGGTGTGCGTGTCAGACCCTTTCGATGAGAAAACAATTGCAAGAGCCATTGCGGAATCTCTTGAAATTAAAGATTTCGATAAGATTGTTGAATTTCAAAAATTATTAGAGCGTATTCATGAATCAATTGAAGGGAAAAAATTTCTTCTTGTCCTAGATGATGTATGGGCTGAAGAAGATAGGAAGTGGAAACAACTAGAAAACTCTCTCAGAAACGGTGGTGTAGGAAGTAAAATATGGGTTAATTTCACTTTTAGCACCTCTGAAAAAAATAATAGTAAAAACAGCAGTACTTTTTGTAATATTCAATTTCAGCACTTAAAGTGGGACCCAGTAGCATTTAATGTATATCAAATTACAAGTTTACCCTCATCTCCTACACACTCCCAAAAAACTTTTTCAAACTAACATGTACAGTGTTTTTTTTTTTAATCCATCGAAAGATTTTTTTTTTTTAAGCTAACATTTTTAAGTAAAGGTCATAACCATTATGACCACCCGGTCATAATGGTTATGACCAGTTTTTTTTTTTTTTTTTAATCCATCGAAAGGTTTTTTTTTTTTTTTTATTAAGCTAACATTTTTAAGTAAAGGTCATAACCATTATGACCACCCGGTCATAATGGTTATGACCAGTTTTTTTTTTTTTTTTTTTTTTAATCCATCGAAAGGTTTTTTTTTTTTTTTTTTATTAAGCTAACATTTTTAAGTAAAGGTCATAACCATTATGACCACCCGGTCATAATGGTTATGACCAGTTTTTTTTTTTTTTTTAATCCATCGAAAGTTTTTTTTTTTTTTTTTATTAAGCTAACATTTTTAAGTAAAGGTCATAACCATTATGACCACCTGGTCATAATGGTTATGACCAGTTTTTTTTTATTTTTTTTTAATCCATCGAAAGGTTTTTTTTTTTTTTTATTAAGCTAACATTTTTAAGTAAAGGTCATAACCATTATGACCATCCGGTCATAATGGTTATGACCAATTTTTTTTTTTTTAAATCATCGAAAGTTTTTTTTTTTTTTTATCTAATATTTTTTATTATTTTCTCTCTCTTCCCCTTTCTCTCTCTTCTCTTCTCTCTCTCTCTTCCCCTCTCTCTCTTCCCCTTTCTCTCTCTTCCCTCCCTCCCGCCGGCCCCCACCCCGGCCTCCCCCCACCCCCGGCCGCCACCCTCCCCGGCCGGCACTCCCCCCCCCCCCCGACGACCCCCCTCTCTCTTCCCCTTTCTCTCTCTTCTCTTCTCTCTCTCTCTTCCCCTCTCTCTCTTCCCCCCTCTCTCTCTTCCCCTCCCTCCCGCCGGCCCCCACCCCCGGCCTCCCCCACCCCCGGCCGCCACCCTCCCCCGGCCGGCACCCCCCCGACGACCCCCCCTCTCTCTTCCCCTTTCTCTCTCTTCTCTTCTCTCTCTCTCTTCCCCTCTCTCTCTTCCCCCTTCTCTCTCTTCCCCTCCCTCCCGCCGGCCCCCACCCCGGCCCCCAGCCAGCCCCCGGCCCCGCCCCCCTCCCCCGGCTTCCCCCCACCCCCGACGACCCCCCTCCCCAGGCCGCCACCCTCCCCGGCCCCCCCCCCTCTCGCGCGATTTCGCGATTTCGCGAAATCGCGCGAGAGGGGGGGGGGCGGGGGGGTGGCGGCCTGGGGGAGGGGGGTCGTCGGGGGTGGGGGGAAGCCGGGGGAAGGGGGCGGGGCCGGGGGGCTGGCTGGGGGCCGGGGGTGGGGGCCGGCGGGAGGGAGGGGAAGAGAGAGAAGGGGGAAGAGAGAGAGGGGAAGAGAGAGAGGGGAAGAGAGAGAGAGAAGAGAAGAGAGAGAAAGGGGAAGAGAGAGGGGGGTCGTCGGGGGGGGGGGTGCCGGCCGGGGGAGGGTGGCGGCCGGGGTGGGGGGAGGCCGGGGGTGGGGGCCGGCGGGAGGGAGGGGAAGAGAGAGAAAGGGGAAGAGAGAGAGGGGAAGAGAGAGAGAGAAGAGAAGAGAGAGAAAGTTGAAGAGAGAGAGGGGAAGAGAGAGAGAGAAGAGAAGAGAGAGAAAGGGGAAGAGAGAGGGGGGTCGTCGGGGGGGTGTCAGCCGGGGGAGGGTGGCGGCCGGGGGTGGGGGGAGGCCGGGGGTGGGGGCAGGCGGGAGGGAGGGGAAGAGAGAGAAAGGGGAAGAGAGAGAGGGGAAGAGAGAGAGAAGAGAAGAGAGAGAAAATAATAAAAAATGTTAGATAAAAAAAAAAAAACTTTCGATGATTTAAAAAAAAAAAAATGGTCATAACCATTATGACCGGATGGTCATAATGGTTATGACCTTTACTATTTAATAGGTCAAAAATGTTATCTTAAAAAAAAAAAAAAAAAACTTTCACTGGATTTATAAAAAAAAAAAAAAAAAAAAAAAAAAAGGTCATAACCATATTGACCGGATGGTCATAATGGTTATGACCTTTACTATTTAATAGGCCAAAAATGTTATCTTAAAAAAAAAAAAAAACTTTCGATGAATTAAAAAAAAAAATGGTCATAACCATTATGACCGGATGGTCATAATGGTTATGACCTTTACTATTTAATAGGTCAAAAATGTTATCTTAAAAAAAAAAAAAAAAAAAAAACTTTCACTGGATTTATAAAAAAAAAAAAAAAAGGTCATAACCATATTGACCGGATGGTCATAATGGTTATGACCTTTACTATTTAATAGGCCAAAAATGTTATCTTAAAAAAAAAAAAAAAAAAACTTTCGCTGGATTTATTAAAAAAAAAAAAAAAAGGTCATAACCATATTGACCGGATGGTCATAATGGTTATGACCTTTACTATTTAAATTTTGAAAAAGTTATTTGGGCCATCCGAGGGAGAGAGATTTTGAGTGTGTAGGAGATGAGGGTAAACCAGTAATTTGATATACATTAAATGCTACTGGGCCCCACATTAAGTGCTGAAATTGAAGGTTTCAAAAAGTGGTGATATTTTTAATATTATTTATTTCAGAAGTGCTAAAAGTGAAATTAACCCAGTAAAATATTGGTGACAAGTAGAAAAGAGAGAGTTGCTATTATGATGGGTGCGAAAAATAGCATGATTAGCATTGAACACTTGTCCGGAGAGGTTTGTTGGTCCATCTTTAGTCAGATTGCATTCTTAGAGAACAAAAAGACTGACGAATTAGTTGAAATTGGAAAGCAAATTGTGCAGAGGTCCAAGGGCTTACCTCTTGTTGCAAAAACATTAGGAAGTCTTATGCGTTTTAAAAAGTACACTAAAGAAGAATGGGAGAGAGTGTTGCATAGTGAATTATGGCAACTACAGGAGATTGAGAATGAAGTTTTCGTTCCACTCTTGTTGAGCTATTATGATTTGCCTCCCCTCGAAAAACGTTGTTTCTTATACACTTCATTTTTTCCAAAAGATCACGTGATTGATAGAGACCATTTGATTCAATTGTGGTCATCAGAGGGTTATTTAAATATAAAAAAAGACTACAAGAGAAAAGGCATAGACTGCTTTGAGAATTTAGCAATGCTGTCTCTTTTTCAAGATTTTGAAAAAGACGGGGAAGGAGACATGGTAAGGTGTAAGATGCATGATATAGTTCATGACTTTCTCCTGTTTCTCTCAAAAAATGACTGGCTGAATAAATTGTTAAAATTAGAGGAGGAGAATATAAGTCTAGTAGAAGAGAAGGCATTTCATTGTACGCTAGTTATAGAATCTGGGGCGAAAATTCCTCCCACAATTTATAGGAAAAAATTTTTACGAACACTCTCAGTTAGGGGCTTGGGCAACAAAAGTGACGTCATAAGTTGGGATATGTTGTTGAAGCAAACATGCCTTAGGACTTTGGATTTGTATGATTGTAATATTACAAAATTACCAAAGGGCATCGAGGAATTGGTACACCTAAGGTATCTCAGTTTATCACAGACGGGATATGTTGATATCGAATTGCCAGAGAGTATGTGCAATTTATTCAATTTGCAAACGCTAATATTGAAGTGCTCTGTGCGTGAGCTTCCGAAAGGGATCCACAAACTTGTCAACTTAAGGCATTTGTATCTAAAGGATGTAATTTGTCTTCCAAAAGGTTTGGGAGAATTAACTCGCTTGGAGACATTAAATCAATTTTGGGTTGCTACGGAAGACAGTGGGATATTCAAGAAGAGGCACATGAAGCTTGAAGATTTGAACAAGTTGAATCATCTTAAAGGGAGTCTTTATATTTGTGGGATTGGACTGGTAAAAGATGTGGGTGAAGCTGATAGAGCACAACTCAAGAGAAAAGAAGGCCTTGTTGAGTTGAAGTTGAATTTCGGTGGTGATTCCTCGGAATTAAGAAGTCGTAATTCCACATTGTTACTTGAAGGCCTGCAGCCGCATCCAAACTTGAAGCATTTATTTATTGAGTGTTACTATGGGACAACATTGTTTCCTGGTTGGATAACTTCATTAATTAATTTGAAAAGTCTTAAGCTCGATATCTGCCCTAATTGTGAAAGTTTAGGGCCTTTTGGAAAATTGCCCTCCCTTGACTCGCTCACGATTTGGGGTGTGAAGAAAGTGAAAAAGGTGGGGGTTGAGTTTCTGGGAATAGGAGCTGACAGCGACCCAACGAAGATGGATAATTGCTCATCATCCACATCATTCCCAAAATTGAAACATCTTGAATTTTTTAACTTGAGTAATTGGGAAGAGTGGGAATCCTGCACAAGCTCGGGAAATGAAGACCGTATTTCTTTAACAACTATAATGCCATCCCTTGTTTCCTTGAAAATCGATCACTGTGAGAAGCTAAAAACACCGCTTCCAGACTTCCTGCGAAGGACACCTCTTCAGAATCTAACCATCAATAATTGTCCAAATCTCGTGCGACTCCGCCAACAAGGAATGGGAACAGAGGAGTTAGTGAAGATTCTCACCTCCCCAACATCGCAACACGCGACTGATACAAAAGGGGAAACTCACACTTCCGCTGTACCCTAAGTGTTGCGGAGTTATGATTCTGATATTTCACCAGCCGAAGATGATGATGAGAATCTCGAGCACAGAACTTTACATCGCTGACTTCACCGGTAACTTCTCCCCCTTTTGTTGTACATTGCTTTACTTTTGCAACTATTTTTTTTTATTTTTGGAATATTTGTTAGTGCTTTCTAATGTATTTGTATACGTTTCTCTCTATTTAGACAACATAATTCGATTAATGAGCAAGCCCAAGAAAACAGAGCACTCTAGAGCTAACTTTACTGGTAATTTCTCATCTTCTTGCTATTTGATTCTGTTTTGGTTTTTTCGTTTTATATTACCGTCAAGTATCATTTTTCTGATGAAGTCGTCTGTATAATAATTAAAATTTTCTTATTAAAGCTTGCTCTCTCTATTTGGAGAAATCTGCAGTATTTCCATTAATGACCAAACACAAGGAAACAGAGCACCACCTGCAGTATTTTTGTGTTTATATCTCTGGTAACTTCTTCTCTCATTAATTATGGTTAATTTTACATTTTCACTTTGAGCTGCAACATTTTCAATAAAAATGGAAGCTGTATAGATGATTATTCATCACCTATAATCTATAACCATACTGAGCAATCCTGATCATCTTAATTCCATTTCCTTCACTTTTCTTCCTATAGGCTATAGCCCAACGTCTGTCAGCTTTGTCAAAGAAATCGCCGAGTATATGTATGAAAAAATGGTTCTCATCATTATCTTCTCTCTTATTTTGTTATTTTAAATGCTTTTGTTTCAAATCTATCTGTTGCTAACTGATTTATTTGCAATTTCAGATTGTAAAATTGAATATTTTTCATGTCCAAATCACTGAATCAGAGCGTATTGCTTGGTCTGGACTTCCGAATTGAAATGAAAATTTTATTGTGGTGCGGATAATATATGTTCCTATGCGTATAATAATCTGCTATGAGGTTGAACAAGTACTCTTATTATTTGCCAAAGGATTCATTTATTGTTGTTTACTAGGATCTTATTTTACTATCACTGTTGTGTCTAGCTCTGAGGCATGTAGCTGTTTGAGGAAATGTGTCATATCAAGTGCTCTTATGATTCAACAATGGCTTAAAGCTCCTTCGCTACTTGACGCTTACAAATATTTTGGCTCGTTAAATGCCTTGTCCTCCAATCTGGATTCTTCCATTTTATCAACTCTTACTTCTCCATGAAACGTGTCTCACATTTAAGTTGTTTATGTTTTTGCAGCCTAAACAGCTGGCAAGAAAGTATTAAAGGACCTCCACCAATGAGCAGCATTATCATGTGCATTAATTTATGTAATTATTGCAATATTTTCTTGCTTGCCTTGTATGTTTTGTATACTTTGGTGATCAATACAAAATTAGAATTGAACTCGGGCATTGTTAGCTCTTGAAAATGTATATAGGCAGTATAGCATTCAGTGCTTAATACTCTTCACAATGTTTTTGTTTGCAGGATCTTTTATAACGCTATTCTTGATGATTGTTTTGGAGCGCCTTCCTAGATGATGAAAATTTCGCTTCGAGATGTTCTCTGTGTCTTTTTTGACCTTAAGTATTGTGAGGATGTTGGAGTCTGGTTATAAAGCTCTTGTGGTATGGTATTACGATTGACTAGTTGAGTAAAACAATTACCATAGAATGATTTTTAGTCTATTATCGATAACTCACACTTGCCCATGCAGTAAGCACTTGTGACATGATATTTTTCCTTTTTCCTTTGTACCTTTCATCTTTATTTGTAGTTGTACAATTTTTGTTATGAGTTTTGTACATTTTGTTGCAGAATGGTTTTCCCAAGTGATCCTAATCATCTTAATGTCAAGTCTTCCATTTCCTTTGCCTTTCTTCCTATAGGCTATGGTATAACGTCTTTCAGATTTGTTGAAAAAATCACAGTATCTATCTGAAAAAAAGGTTCTCATCATCATCATTTTACTTATTTATTTATTTTAAATGCTTTTAGTTCAAATCTTTCTATTGCTAACTGATTTATTTGTCTTGCTTGGTCTGGACATCCGAATTGAAATGTAAATTTTATTGTGGTAGGCTAATATATGTCCCTATTTGTATAATAATCTCTTCTAAGGTTGAACAAGTACTCTTATCATTGTTGTTTTCTATACTTATATCTTATTTTACTGTCACCGCTGTGCCTAGCTTTGAGGCGTGAAGCTGTTATGGAAATGTGTCATATCAAGTGCTTTTATGACTCAACAATGGCTTGAAGCTCCTTCGCTACCTGACGCTTACGAATATTTTGATTTGTTAAAAGTATTCTCTTCCAATCTGGATTCTTCCCTTCGGTCAACGCTATCTGCTCCATGAAAAGTGCTTAAGAAGGATTCTGCCTTATCTCATATTCAAGTAGTTATGGGTAACTGAGTCAATTTTCAGTTATGAAAGCATAATAATATATATATACATATATATTTAATAATTATACCTTAAAATTCATTGATTTCTCTTTTTCTTTCCATGTTTATGTTTTTGCAGCAAGTTGGCAAGAAATGTTGAAAGATGTTCCCCATGAGCTGCAATGTCATGCGCATTGGTTCATGTAAATGGTATACGTCCTTTATTCTTTTCCTTTCTACTCCAAGTTCAAACTGAGCTTACTACTATTTTGACCATTAATACTATCAATTCTATTATTAGGGGAAATTTAACCTGGCAGTTGTTAGCTCTCAAAACCGTTTATGAGGAGTAGCTTTCAGTGCTTAAAAATTTTCATAATGTCTCGGTACTTAAAAGTTTTGCTTCGTGACGTTATGTTTGTATTCTTTATCCATAGGTACTGCGATGATCTTGATGAAGACATGGAAAATCATCCCTGACGAACCTCTTAGTGCTTCTTTTATCTTCTTCTTCTTTTTTTTTTTTTTTTTCAGGTTTTAGTTCTTGTTCCAAACTAAGTGCACAACCATGAAGGAAAATTCCACTTGATGAGGGAGGGATTTGGTATCAAGGAATTCCACTTGAAGAGGTTATATTATATATTCTCCCTGTTCTGTAATCAGTCATCCTATGACAACCAAAAGAAGTTTGAATATTACATGCCATAAATTCGTTATGCAGTGAACGATATGTGTATGAAAATTCATGTTTGCATAGTTGGAAAAATTTTGAGTTAGTTGTAGAAAAAGATCTTGATGAGTAATTGATGCAATTATTATTTTCGAAAGCATCATGATCCTATAGCTTGGATGACCATTTGTAGGTGCTTACTGCAATGTTCCTTTTTAAGATGAATTTATAGCTTTGATGTCTTGGCAGCGTCTCTAAACAGCTAGCGTAAAAGTAACAGAAGGTCTTCAACTTTCGCTGCTATATATGCGATTTGGACTGTGTAAATCAGAAATTATACAATATTTTTCTGGCCTTGTAATATGTATAATTCGCTAAATTTTGGATTGGCTTGAAACTATCTTCTTTACTTTAAAATAAGTTTGTATTTTCAGAGAAAATCTTGGGAACACAACAAAGCAAAATCTCAGGACTGTTCGTCAGACAGGTCTTTTTTTTCATTTCTTCAATAGTTTCTGATATGTTTGTCCGTGTCTCTCTTTATATAGGTTACTTGTATCTCCTTTAGTTTGCAAGCTCAAGAACTGGCATACTATCACTCTGGCTTCATCAAATTGGTCTTTGCGAATCTCTGATCACTTAGGAATTTACAACATCATTTTTTAGGTAAGGGGAAATTTTATGTCGGACATTCTTTAGCTCAATAAGTCAATCTACATGTAGTTTTAGTCGTGAAACTGTCTGCACTTAAATTGTTGTCTTCAATATTTTTATTTTTTCAACTGATATCAAATTTTTTCTTCATTGAATTCTAATGTTAAATAATCACCGAAAATTGTTTAGGTACGCTGACATCCTCCCTTTCCTGGTTGGATAAAAATTGATACTGATGGTATAGCTAATGGATCTCCAGGCCAGCTAGGTGCGGGGGATGTTTAGAACCTATCGAGGGTTCAACAAAGGTTGTTTTGCTCGTCCTCTTGGAATTTTGTTCGCATTTGAAGCGGAACTCTTAGTTGTCATTACTGCATTGGATTATGCTAAAGGATTCAGTCAGGATAACCTTGGTTCCAAAGTGACTCAGCTAATGTTGTGGATTTGTTGAAGAATAAAATTGTGGAGATTCCTTGAGCTACAAAGCTAGATGGAGTATTGCTCTGAATTACTTGCATGGTCTCTCATATTTTCCGCAAAGGTAATCATGTTGCGGATCATCTGGGCAGGGTTCACCTTGATGCGGCTGCTTGATGGTTTCGAAGCCCGAGCTTCTGTCTTCCTTAGATCAATCAATTCGGCAGGCCTTCCCAATTATCATTTCATTGACAACCGACCTTAGTGGTAGATATGTACTCTTTTTTCCCTCTAGCATTTTTCCCATTGGATTTTGGTTAGAGGGTTTTTAACAAGGCATATCTGGAGATGCTAGCAAAATCTTAGTTCCGGCTTTGATTTTTGGGATCATCTCCCAGTTTTTATTTTTTATTTTTTTCTGTTCTTTTCACACCTATGTGTGTGATAATCTTTGTCTTCTCCCCTACATATGTTGTTTGTTCTTTTGGCGCTTGCGTGCGCTTTCTATTTTCCGTTTCTTTATTTCTTGTATAACTTTTCTATTTTAATTTTTTTAATAAATTAGAGTTGAGAGTTTAGTGTGGGATAGGTGGTTTAAGGGGTGCCAACCTAGTTGGGATGTCCTAAATCATCTTGATGCTAGTTACTCTCTCTCATCATTTACATAAATGGTAGTTCTATTGACATACCATTCTTGACTTTTTGCATCCCCTTCTAAATTCACATCCCTAGTTTTTTAAAATGATTAAATTAACTAATCACAGGTCCGTCTTATTCCCCAACTACCCCCACCTATTTTATTAGATAAATATTATTTAACCACTTAAATATCTTTTCACCCATGTCATTAAATAAGAGTACTTGGATAATCACTATTCTCTAGACCGCAAGCTTTATTGTTTTTGTTTTTTTTTTTTCGATTATTGAAACTTAATACACAAAGTTGTTTTCGTACTTAAACCAATTGTTGATTTAATTACGAAATCAATATTTTTACTATTATATTCAATGTTTAAAAGGAAAAAAAATTGTTCACTAAAAAGAAAAAAAAAACAAGTGTAATTAATAATAAGCAAATTGCAAAGTATTATATACAACAATTTTTTTTTTCTTTTTTTTCCCCTAAAAATTAGATACATTAAAGGTAAACATCATGAATAAAAGAATTTTTCTCTCTTTTCAAAATAGTAAAGATTTTATGGTGTTTTTATGAGTATATATCATGCGAATGTATAGAACAAAATATATATACACATACACATAAATTATTGAGGCTTTTTATAATATCAAACTTTAGTTTTGAAATTAAATCCATAATAGTTATCCTTTTATGTCATTTTGTTCGAGGTTTTTTTTATATATAATTAAAGTTTAATTAATAAGGGTATGTGCAAAGTTAAGAGGCGTGTGTGCATAGAACTATCCTTACATAAAATCAGGAAAAAAAAAAAAAATTCAATCAATCAATCTATACGAAGGTCACTGTAGAAAATGATTCATTTTTTTAATAGTCTGTGTAGAAATTTTATCTATTCCAGTCATTCCCATATGGCATTTTTCCATCTTTTGACATTCTTATAAACTACACCACAATTTGTGTAGTATTATGAAAAATCTTAATCCATAAGATCTCTAATCCAGCTCAAAACATCGGATTTTACATATTTGATTTGCGGATTCGATATATGGCATCTGAAAATAAAAATAAACATACTAAAATACAAAATAGTTCAATAAAATACAATTTCTTACAACACAATCATCTTCAAAATAAATCAAATTGTAGTGTTACAATCAAAACAATGAACAAATCAATTTAAAAACTCAAAATAAATTATTCATCATTCATCAGTCTATTTTATGTAAATGTACATGATCATATTTTATATATAGATGGGACACATGAATTTTACTATCCTAATCCGTTACCAATTGTTAATTCCCAGTCTAGTTTAATGTAGCAGATTGGATTGGATTGGGTTGAATATATTGAGTGTGTCTTTGGATTCAGTGAATACCCTAATATAAAGTAGACGTGGAAGAGGGAAAAGCTTATTGTAGGCTAATGGAAATCTAGGGTTATTTACATTTTTGTACCATATATTTTGTTTTAATTATTCAAAAAGTATACCATGTGTTTTCAACTTTTTACATTTCTATATCGTCAAATTACATTTAATATACAAATTTATATATGTTCTCCATCAACACTTAATTTGACCTTAAAATGCCTAAATTACCCTTAAAAAGAAAAACCAATTTATCATGTCTTAAAGTTTTTCTTTTTCTTTTTCTTTTTTTTTTTGACTAAATAAGAAAATTTATTATCAAGCTACTAAAGGGCAAGGGACAAACATCAACAGAGGGACAAGCCCACAGAATACAACCCGGAATAAGCTAATCGGCCAATCACCGAACGGCTAGGAAACCATCAAATGGACCTAAAGTCCATAAACCAACGGGACAACATGCAAGTAATCAGCCTACTCGGTGAAAGCTAAAGCGATCCTTTATCCCAAGCACGAAGGAAACTCCTATAATGGGTGACGGGAATGCAAGATCCGCCCACCAAACAACACCCAACCAAACAACGAATAAAACCGATCAACAAAACCTATATCAACACAAAAACCTACACGAGGGACCAGAGGGGAAACCTCCGCCCTTATCATAAACAAACACATAAAATAGACAAAAGAAAAAAAGGGGGAACCATTGTCATATTCGACAAACCCACACCCATCAACGACGAAGCAACCATTGGCGCAATCGGACCATTGTGGAAAGAAGGCCAGCAACAAGAAGGAAAACCCGGCTGCGCGTGAGGGACACACGCCACCCACGACGGGCAACACAGGTCTACACACTGACCTCACCACCGTCCCGCAGCCCAATTCTCGGGGTATCCATGAGCCCTCACAACAATTATCACATAAATGTACACATTTTTCAATCAATACTTAATTCTAACATTTAAAATTAAAATATAATATGAAGGTATAAAAATGTTAAAGTCAAAAATACAGTTATAAATTCTTAACAAAAGCATATAAGGTATACAAATGTAAATAACTCGAAAATCTATTGAAAACGTGCTCGTTTAGTTTTGTAATCCGATTAAATTTTCGATAATTGGAAGCTACTGACCTTAGCTCAGATGGTAGAGCGGAAGACTGTAGTCGGGCATCACCCACAGCCATCCTTAGGTCGCTCGGCAGGTATGACTTTTTTGTTTTTGTTTTTTGTTTTTATTCTCTGTCTCCCTGTCTCTATCTCTCTCTCAAAATCGTCTTCTCCGACAGGCGCATTTTAGCGCTTACACTCCGACCAAGCGCACATTAGCACCAAACTCGTAGCTCCAGCCTCCAGATCAATTCCACCCAAAAATAAAATAAACATTCCTCTTTTTCTTTGCTGTGCTTCACAATCGCCATCTCTGCTCGCAACATTATGGTAATGCTCCCCCTTTTGGATCTCCTCTCTCTCAAACGATTTTCTCCAGATTTCTGAAAATCTAACCCTAAGAATTCTCGATTTTCTTCTTCTTTCTCTCTTTTTCTTACGTTTTCTTCGTGGCCAAACAGGGTTTTATAATTTAAGGGATTTAGTGAATAAAGTGGGATTTTTTTTTTAATTTTACATTAACAAGTATTTAGTTTTTTGTTAATGGGTTTGGAAAAATTTTGCAGGCAAACACATTACGTTTGTATTTGACGTGTATAAGGAATACGCTTGAGGCTGCAATGTGCTTACAGGTACTTATATAACTTTTTATTTCTATTCTCAGCAAAAACTTAAAACTTCTCATTTGGATATGGAACTTATGTACAAGAAGCAGATTTAATGGGTTTTTTTTTATCTTTTTTTTTTTACTTATTTTACTGGGTTTTTTTTTGTTTTTTGTTTTGGTAGAATTTTCCTTGTCAAGAAGTGGAAAGACATAACAAGCCAGAGGTTGAGCTCAAGTATGTTTTATACTTTTGGCTTTTGAAATGTGCTTCTTTCATTTTTCGAGAACTTTGAAGGAAAAATAAAAATTACTGGTAATACACAATTATGAATTGTCAGATCGTATCTTATTGGACGAAAAGGGATGTGAAAATTTAACAGAACATGTAGAAATCTGATGGTTCAAAACTGTGCCGGCGGGTAGTTATACAATCTGTTCATGTGGTATCGAACTAAAAGAAATATGACAGTTTAATGGAACATGATAGAAACCCGATGTTCAAAATCATGCCTACGGGTTGTTTTTGTTTATAACTCTGTCTTTTTTGTTTTGTGATGATTCTTTGTCGTTGTTGGATCGTTGTTTATATAAAGACGTAATTGTTTTGATCTTATTCTGCAGGACAAGCCCAGAACTTTTGTTGAATCCTGTAAGAACTTTTTTTTTAAGGTCTTAATTAGAGACAACGGTTCTTAATCTAGTGTACAGTTTTTAGTAACTTATGATGGCTTAGTTGTAATAATTTGAAAAGAGGAAAAAAGGGGGCTGATTAGTTGCTTAAGATTTCTTTTTGAATCATTGGTGTTGCCGTTTGCAATTGTCATCTCATCTTACTTGCTTCATTTCTTTCATTGATAACGTTTTCTTGACAACCGCTATTTCAGGTAGTGATCTGTCGGAATGAGGCTGAAAAGTGCTTAATAGAGACATCTATTAATTCACTCCGCATAAGTCTCAAGGTGATATGACTATAATTCTTTTCTGTTCGATGCTTTCTTGTGCTTGACGGAACTATAGTAAATTAAGCACATTTTAGCCCACTTTAATAAATGGAATTAGGTATTGTGACAGTTGTTAATGAGGCCTCAAGAAGTATATTCTCTAGAGTAGTGCTTAGAACAAAAACTGTAATCCCAATTTTTAAGTATATTCTCTAGAGTAGTGCTTGGAGCAAAAGCTCTAATCCCAATTCTTTTGTGTCAACTCACGTGGCGTTGAGTTGTCATCTGTCTTTGGTATATGCAATCTTTTAATTTTATCTGACGTGGCTATTTTTTGAACACCTACTAATAAGAGAATGACAACTTAGATGCGATGTAAGTTGGTACAAAAAAATTGGGATTGTAATTGATGTTCCTAGATTATGGATTTCCTTTTATTTTTAAGTTTGCAATTCTAGTAAGCCATTATATGAAGCCTCAAGGTGATTATGTATTTTCTTTTCAGTTTGATGCTTTCTTGTGTTTGATGGGACTAAGGAAATTAAGCAAATTTAGCCAATTCTAAGAACCAGAGAGTAGTTCTTTTTTATGGGGCCTAAAAAAGTAAATTCTCTTTCAGGAATTTCCTTTTAGTTTCATGTTTACAATTCCAACACCAATTGACAATTCATCTCTAGTAATAAGTACATAGAACTGCGATCACTGACCCATTTATTTTCTCGTGTTTCTATCATTTTGCTCATGTATAGGTAAAGCAGGCGGACGAACTCGAAAACATTCTAACTAAAAAATTCCTTAGATTTTTGTCAATGAGAGCAGAAGCATTTCAAGTGTTGAGAAGAAAGCCAGTACAGGTATGTCGGCCTTGTTCTCTGTTGCTGGTATTGGTATTTTTTCATTGTACTCTCGAGAATTTTCAGGTGTCTGGCAGAAACTTGCCCGTGAGAAAACTTTCGGAAAACACACCTGAATTGCCTGGCGTGTTTTGTAGATGACATTCCCTGGTAGTTCATCAATCAGCCTTGTAACTGCATGTTTGTTCTTTTTGTTGCTTTGTTCTGCAGGGTTATGATATTAGTTTTCTTATTACCAATTACCACTGCGAGGATATGCAGAAGCACAAACTCATTGATTTTATCGTACAATTCATGGAGGCAAGAACTTCATTAAATCCCATAAACTCGCTTACTTATACTTTTTGAATGGCTGCACCGTTGTAGATATATGTGTATGATTCTTAATTTAAAAATAACCGAAAGCAAGAGCATAATTATGAACCACCCAGAATTTTGTCCTAATTGCAGAAGATTTGCTTTCTAGAGTAATTATGTTCTGTTCGAAAAAATGCACTTACATGGTACGGACGTTGAAACATCCGAGTGTTGGTTAATGCTATTTTTTCCTTGTTTCTTTTTCTGCTTCTGGTGCCTTTCGAGTTTCTTGTTTTCGCCTGAAGGAGGTTTAGGTAGCAAATCAGAGAAACTTTCCCTCTTTCATCTTCTATGCTGCATTGTTACGGTTTTAAATGAAAAGTTTTTCGAACGCTTGTTTTTTCCAATTTGCAGGATATAGATAAAGAGATAAGTGAGCTTAAGATGTCGGTGAATACGCGAGGGAGGCTGGTGGCGACTGAGTTCTTGAAGCAATTTATCTAAAGCATTTTGTAGATTACCATGTTGTATGCTTATATGGGGCTTTCAGATTGTGCCAATCGTTCTTGTTTATCACATTCCTCTCTTTCTCTCTCTCTCTCTCTCTATATATATATATATACTAGTGTGGGTATGTGCCTACGGCGCTTATGTGCTTAGGGTTTTATTCTTGTGTATTTTTGCCATTTGATTTTCAAGTCAAGGTAATCACTTTGGTTAACACAAAGTCCTCTTTGGTTATCAAGGCCCATTCTTCCTCATGCTTATAAATCACGTCTACTGTCCTGCATGAGAAAATATTACCTTCCAAGCAGAGTAATAAGTCACAAGACAATAATTATTTCCTGTAAAAACCAAAAAAAGAAAAAACAAATGTAAGAAAATTAACAAATTCATTAGAAAACGAGAAAACTATGCTAGTTTTCAACTTCTATCCAAAGCAAAATACTAAACAAAGTATTGAAATTTCGCCATTTTTCTTTTTAAAATCAAATTTCCTCCTACCACGAGAGCTAAGAGAACACAACAACTCTCTCTTCTATCCTCAATTTCACACTCAAATATTCACTTCGATTTTCAATCACTACCCACTAAAATAAAGATTCACAAATTTATATACAAATTCTCATATTCGAACCAATAATATATATTGTTTGATCAATCCAAATATGCTTCTCAGTTCCGCAATAGATTAAGCATGCATCTGCAACGCTCAATACAATCACCAATGATACAAAGACAATCTAAAGACTCTCCGGTTTGTTTGCTTACTTCCCAGCTTAAGAACCAAAAGTTACTAAAAACTTTCTTCGATTTGTTTGCTTACATGTCTAAGAGTATCTTCACTGAAATATTAAATTATTGTACTCGTTGTAAAATATGGGATTTAGATTTTTTTTTTTTAAGTGCTCTTCAATGGAAATTAACGCTAGATTTTTTATATCAAATTTACCATATGCTAAACTTTATGATAAATTTACTACAAGGTATAACCAATGCTAAATTTAACATTTGATTTTTATTCATTATTGTCTTGATTTTTTTATATAATATATTTCACAATACTAAGAATTCATTTTTACAAGATATGCTATTTTTTTTATTGTATAGAATAAGATAAAGATATATTTCACATTCTTTTATAATTATTATAATATTAACATAGACAAATGCATTAAAGATAATCTAACCATAAGAAATTCTTTTCGTGCAAGACAACTTAAATTATTTGAAGTTTTAAAGAAAATAGCTTTTTCTATTTTCTTGGCAAAATATTATATTAACTTTGTAAAGGTTGTGTTTCTTGATTAACTCCCAAAATGAAAGATAAAAACATTGAAGGAATGATAAGTACACTTTTCTAAATTTTTACATGCCTAAATGTAAGAAACTCATTTCGTACAAGACAATATAATCACATGTTCTTTTCCTTATTTTACTCTGCCTAACTGATTAATCGACAAGTTACTAGATCTTAAAGTTTTCAGATTATAATCCATAGTGAACAAGCAGATTTGATATCTTATAATAGCAATCAATATTTAATTATTTTCACTACATAACTGTAATACGTGTAATTTCTAATAAAATATGCCAGAGTTTGAGAGTGTATATACCGATAATTTTTTTGATGCCATACCACTTTAGTTTACCTATTACAGCAATAAAATTTAAAAAAAAAGGTAAGTAACAGCCACACTTTTATGTCTTTTGTCCTCGTACTTAAAATTTTGACATTCTATACTTATCTAATTGAATGTCAAAATAAAAATTTTATATCATATTAATTAATAAATTAAAAAAATGATTTTTTAGGTAATATTTTCATTATATTACTTCATGATGTGATATAGCTACCAAAAATGAGCAGCGCGGTACAGACAAGCACGTACGCGGAGTGCGGTGTAGTAGTCCAATAATAAATTAAAAAGATAAGGAAGTTGCTTCATTTACTGACTTCCGTGGCCGACAACTTTAAGTGGGTTGGTACTCAATGTGGAAAACAAGTTGTCATTTTGTTTTGTTTTTTGTTTTTTTGTTTTTTTTTAAGAATCTTGTCATATTTTGAAACAAAATATTTAATTTAAAGTTTAAAGTTTAAAATAAAATTTATCATTTGTAAAATCTTATTAAATAAATTTTTTTTTTTTACCAAAGTTTCTAAAATTGATTGTAAAATTGGTCACGTAATATCTCCTAATGACTATCCTCCTTATTATTTTTGAAAATATTTGACTCGGCTTAAAAATTAAATGAAAAAGTTTTAAAACAATAAAAAAAATTAATAACAAGTATTTCTATTATTTTGAGGGTTTTTTTTTTCAAGTTTTAAGATTTATTTAAATTTGATATGTTAGTTTGATTAATGTTATAAATCATATTTTATACGGCTTGAGAAGGATTTTCTTTATGTTTCAAAATCAAGTATATTTTATTTCCTCAATAAAATAAAAATTAGGGCGAGAGGATTTGGAGAGGCAAAAAAATTCCTTCTTCTTTTTTCATTTGGGAATAAGGGAGATTACAACTGAGACAAAAATCTTTTTCTTAAAAACAACAAAACATCAATAGAAAACAAAAAAAAAAAAAAAAAAAAAAACCGAAACAAAACAAAAACAAAAACAAAAACAAAAACAAAGAAAAAAAACTCGTTTGGTATTATTCTCAAACTATTTTTCACGTTTTCTGATAAAAATATTCGGAAATGATTCCAAAATAATCTTTATTATGCACTAAATTAGGAAACAAAAATGAAAAAAAATTATATTTTCATATTTTGTTAAGAAACGATAAAATCAAATAAAATTGCTTTTCCATTTGAGTTTTCATTTTTTTAAACGTAAACATCTAATAAATATTTAGAAACATATTCAAACAAAAATTTATCTTTTCTTATAATCAAACGAATCTCTTTAAAAAAATAATCAAATATAATTTCAAAGATTATCGTAACATATTATTAAAACATTCTTTTTTTGAATAAATTATTAAAACATTCTCATTTACATATTATATTTAAAATAAAATAATTATCAAAATACTCTCAAACGGCCAATTCTCTCGTGACTACAAAGTACCTTTTGCCTACGCTAATAGAGAAGAAGCAGATCTATGAAAGAGACATGTAAATGTAATAGTTTAAATAACATTCAATAACCATTCAGGGGGAAAAGGGAAAAAAAAATTATGATCACAAGTGTTTTAAACACGTGTAAGGAAAAACAAAATATAATTAAATCATTTTTTTAATAAAAAAAAGATGTGAAAGTGATACTATCATTTTTAAGTTTGTTAGCATCACATGTAGGAACACTTTTTTAGATATGATAGAGATAGATGTTTTACACTAGTTTTTGTTAGTTGTCAATGCGAGGTTTATCGTGACATCACCAACCCAAACATCAACAACCGGAATTAGAGTAGGGATCTAAAATACAGATAGTGGGACTTGAACTCAAATAAATAAAAGAGAGATACCTAATAAAGATCAAGTCTTTTTGTCACCTCATCTATCTCTGTGCATAGAAAAATAATGATATTTCTATTATTATTATTCATAATAGGAAAGGCTAAAAAAATAATTACATTAAAAAAAATATTTGAATAATATAAATATAAAGATCATTATAATAACGTGATGTGATATGAAAAATAAATACTAAATTAATATAATATAAAATATATTAAAGTTAACTAAATTTATATTATATTGATTAATAATGAAAATTTTATATTAAATTAATTAATAGATTAAAAGAATAATTATTTAGATAATTTTTTCATTATATTACTCCATGATGTGATATAGCCACCAAAAATGAGCAAAGCTGGTACAGACAAGCACAGACGCGGAATGAGGTGCTGTGGTCCAACAATAAATTAATAAGACAAGAAAGTAACTTCATTTACTGACTTCCGTGGCCGACAACTTTGAGTGGGTTGGCACTCAATGTGGAAAACAAGTTGTCATTTTGTTTTGTTTTTTGTTTTTTTGTTTTTTTTTAAGAATCTTGTCATATTTTGAAACAAAATATTTAATTTAAAGTTTAAAGTTTAAAATAAAATTTATCATTTGTAAAATCTTATTAAATAAATTTTTTTTTTTTACCAAAGTTTCTAAAATTGATTGTAAAATTGGTCACGTAATATCTCCTAATGACTATCCTCCTTATTATTTTTGAAAATATTTGACTCGGCTTAAAAATTAAATGAAAAAGTTTTAAAACAATAAAAAAAATTAATAACAAGTATTTCTATTATTTTGAGGGTTTTTTTTTCAAGTTTTAAGATTTATTTAAATTTGATATGTTAGTTTGATTAATGTTATAAATCATATTTTATACGGCTTGAGAAGGATTTTCTTTATGTTTCAAAATCAAGTATATTTTATTTCCTCAATAAAATAAAAATTAGGGCGAGAGGATTTGGAGAGGCAAAAAAATTCCTTCTTCTTTTTTCATTTGGGAATAAGGGAGATTACAACTGAGACAAAAATCTTTTTCTTAAAAACAACAAAACATCAATAGAAAACAAAAAAAAAAAAAAAAAAAAAAAACCGAAACAAAACAAAAACAAAAACAAAAACAAAAACAAAGAAAAAAAAACTCGTTTGGTATTATTCTCAAACTATTTTTCACGTTTTCTGATAAAATATTCGGAAATGATTCCAAAATAATCTTTATTATGCACTAAATTAGGAAACAAAAATGAAAAAAAATTATATTTTCATATTTTGTTAAGAAACGATAAAATCAAATAAAATTGCTTTTCCATTTGAGTTTTCATTTTTTTAAACGTAAACATCTAATAAATATTTAGAAACATATTCAAACAAAAATTTATCTTTTCTTATAATCAAACGAATCTCTTTAAAAAAATAATCAAATATAATTTCAAAGATTATCGTAACATATTATTAAAACATTCTTTTTTTGAATAAATTATTAAAACATTCTCATTTACATATTATATTTAAAATAAAATAATTATCAAAATACTCTCAAACGGCCAATTCTCTCGTGACTACAAAGTACCTTTTGCCTACGCTAATAGAGAAGAAGCAGATCTATGAAAGAGACATGTAAATGTAATAGTTTAAATAACATTCAATAACCATTCAGGGGGAAAAGGGAAAAAAAAATTATGATCACAAGTGTTTTAAACACGTGTAAGGAAAAACAAAATATAATTAAATCATTTTTTTAATAAAAAAAAGATGTGAAAGTGATACTATCATTTTTAAGTTTGTTAGCATCACATGTAGGAACACTTTTTTAGATATGATAGAGATAGATGTTTTACACTAGTTTTTGTTAGTTGTCAATGCGAGGTTTATCGTGACATCACCAACCCAAACATCAACAACCGGAATTAGAGTAGGGATCTAAAATACAGATAGTGGGACTTGAACTCAAATAAATAAAAGAGAGATACCTAATAAAGATCAAGTCTTTTTGTCACCTCATCTATCTCTGTGCATAGAAAAATAATGATATTTCTATTATTATTATTCATAATAGGAAAGGCTAAAAAAATAATTACATTAAAAAAAATATTTGAATAATATAAATATAAAGATCATTATAATAACGTGATGTGATATGAAAAATAAATACTAAATTAATATAATATAAAATATATTAAAGTTAACTAAATTTATATTATATTGATTAATAATGAAAATTTTATATTAAATTAATTAATAGATTAAAAGAATAATTATTTAGATAATTTTTTCATTATATTACTCCATGATGTGATATAGCCACCAAAAATGAGCAAAGCTGGTACAGACAAGCACAGACGCGGAATGAGGTGCTGTGGTCCAACAATAAATTAATAAGACAAGAAAGTAACTTCATTTACTGACTTCCGTGGCCGACAACTTTGAGTGGGTTGGCACTCAATGTGGAAAACAAGTCGTCATTTTTTGTCATTTAATACACCCTGCTCAACGGCTATCCTGGCCAACCGTGAAACCCGAACCCGACTTCCGACCCGTTGACCCTCTGCCTTATAGACCGCACAACCAACAAAATCCCAACACTAGTTCACCATTTTGTCCAAAATATTCTCTCTTTTCATTCTCAGTTCTTAAGACACCAATAATTTATCAGTTCCGACTTCCTTCGAGCTATGGCCGATGCTCTGGTTTCTGCAGTCCTAAAGCAGTTGGTTTCGTTCTCTAGTGAACAGCTACAGCATGAATGGAGTCTGATCAGCGGCATTAAGGGGAAAGTTAAAAAGCTCACCCGCAAACTTGAAGCTATTCAAGCCGTGCTTGTGGATGCTGAGAAGAGGCAGATCACGGAGGCCAGTGTGAGAAACTGGTTGTGGAGCCTCAAAGAAGTGTCCTTCCAGATCGATGCTGTGTTGGATGAGTGGAACACTACCATTCTCCGGGCTGATATTCTTAAAAAGGAACATCCTTTTAGGAAGGTATGCTTCTCTGTACAATCCTCTTGTTTTCATGATCCTCTTCAAGTCAATTCAGTCGGTCTGCGTTGTAGAATAGCTCGCAAGATCAAAGACTTAAATCAAAAGCTGGATGGTATCTCATCTGACAAAGATACATTCAACTTTAGCCCCACTGAGAATAATAGATTCACTGCAACTGAACATCAACGACCGAAAACGACTTCATTCGACATTAATATAGCTGAAGTGTTTGGTAGAGAGGCGGAAAAGAAAATTTTAATCAGGAAGTTGCTGAGTGAGAGTAGCGAAATTGCCGAGAGAAGGCACGAGATCATTCCTCTTGTAGGAGCTGGGGGAATCGGTAAAACCACTCTAGCCCAACTAGTGTACAATGATGAGACAGTTATTGCTCATTTTGACTGGAAAATTTGGGTGTGCGTGTCAGACCCTTTGATGAGACAACAATTGCAAGAGTGATAGTTGAAGCTCTTAAAATCCCTGATTCGCAGGGTTTGGTTGGATTTCAAACTTTACTAGAGCGTATTCATGAGTCAATTAGAGGGAAAAAGTTTCTTCTTGTTCTAGATGATGTATGGGCTGAAGAAGATAGGAACTGGAAACAACTAGAGAACTCTCTCAGAAACGGTGCTGTAGGAAGTAAAATATTGGTGACAACAAGAAAGAGAAAGTTGCTATCATGATGGGTGCCAAAAATAGCATGATTAGCATTGAACATTTGTCCGGAGAGGTTTGTTGGTCCATCTTTAGTCAGATTGCATTCTTAGAGAACGAAAAGACTGATGAATTAGTTGAAATTGGAAGGCAAATTGTGCAGAGGTCCAAGGGCTTACCTCTTGTTGCAAAAACATTAGGAAGTCTTATGCGTTTTAAAAAGTACACTAAAGAAGAATGGGAGAGAGTGTTGCATAGTGAATTATGGCAACTACAGGAGATAGAGAATGAAGTTTTCGTTCCACTCTTGTTGAGCTATTATGATTTGCCTCCCCTCGAAAAACGTTGTTTCTATACACTTCATTTTTTCCAAAAGATCATGTGATTGATAGAGACCATTTGATTCAATTGTGGTCATCAGAGGGTTATTTAAATATAAAAAAGACAAGAGAAAAGGCATAGAATGCTTTGAGAATTTAGCAATGCGGTCTCTTTTTCAAGATTTTGAAAATGACGAGGAAGGAGACATGGTAAGATGTAAGATGCATGATATAGTTCACGATTTTCTCTTGTTTCTCTCGGAAAATGACTGGCTGAATAATTTTTAAAATTAGAGGAGGAGAATATAAGTCTAGTAGAAGAGAAGGCATTCCATTGTACGCTAGTTATAGAATCTGGGGCGAAAATTCCTCCTACAATTTACAGGAAAAATTTTCTACGAACACTCTCAGTTAGGGGCTTGGGCAATGAAAGTAACATCATTACTTGGGATATGTTGTTGAAGCTAACATGCCTTAGGACTTTGGATTTGCATCATTGTAATTTTGCAAGATTACCAAAGGGCATCGAGGAATGGTACACCTAAGGTATCTCAGTTTATCTCAGAGTGGATTTATCAAATTGCCAGAGAGTATGTGCAATTTATTCAATTTGCAAACGCTAATATTGGAGTGCTCTGTGCGTGAGCTTCCAAAGGGGATCCACAAACTAGTCAACTTAAGGCATTTGTATCTAAAGGATGAATTCGAGTTCCAAAAGGTTGAGAGAATTAACTTGCTTGGAGACATTAAATCAATTTGAAGTTGCAACGAAAGACAGTGGGATATTCAAGAAGAGGCACATGAAGCTTGAAGATTTGAACAAGTTGAATCATCTTAAAGGGAGTCTTTCTATTCGTGGGATTGGATGGGTAAAAGATGTGGGTGAAGCTGATAGAGCACAACTCAGAGAAAAGAAGGCCTTGTGGAATTGACCTTGTCTTTTTTGGGTGGTGGTTCCTCAGAGTTAAGAAGTCGTAATTACATTGTTACTTGAAGGCCTACAGCCGCATCCAAACTTGAAGCATTTAGTTATTGGGTTTTACTATGGGACAACATTGTTTCCTGGTTGGATGACTTCATTAATT